>BQKZ01002731.1:0-10099 GCA_036244855.1 Temnopleurus reevesii | reverse complement strand
AAGCATCAATCAGTTTTAGTTATAGTTGTAGTATTAAACTTCATAATGTACCCCCCCCCTCCCCCAAACAAAACACCCTCCCTTGAGATTCTGAGAAAATTCTTTACTTACCACATGCATTAGTTGCACTAGCGTATCGTGGAGAGGGTATGGGGGGGGGGGGCTATAACTCCAAGGGAGGGCAGAAGGGGGGGGGGCAGAATGGCGCCTTTTGCCTTTGCTTATATATCAGCTGAATGGTGGGGGTAGATTTATAATGCGCTCTAATCTTCCCTAAGGCACAAAGTATAACACATCTTAACATTCATATACATAGGATACAATAAAAAAAAAAAAAAAAATTAGGTGCATGCAGGTAATATGAGGCTGCAGGTACTACGGCACGCATGACTTAAGAATCATATGACTTATCTTAAACATCTTCCCAAATACTTAAAGCACCATTTATGGTTTAATCTAGTCACTTAGCTTCATTTTGGTTGTTTCAACTGTTTGTTAAGTGAGGTTTGCTGACAATATCACCAAATATTGAAAGGGTATCTAAAAATAACACCATTTTGTAGCCTTGATATAAAATTGGACATTTCGTTGATTGCCCTGCTGTAAGTCAGGTTATTGCATATGAAATCAACTATTTACACTTTACCAAAGCTTAATGAATGTTTTAAACAACACAAGGGTGTATTATTCTATATACTCTACTAAATTAGCTCAAAACATATTATAAAACCTCCAAGGGGACCGTACTGTGCTGCAGGTAATATGAGACGCCAATAACATCGTACTTACTTCTTGGTGTTGAGGGCCAATGTTCATGGCAACTTTTAATAGAAATCTATTATATTTGATTAAAACGTCCAAACAGCTATTAATTAAGGCAATTAGGATTACAAAAAAAAAGTATTTTCGAAAAATGTAGACAAGCAAATTATACTTAACTATCCTCAAACCAAAATATGAAACGAAACGTTTTGTGCAATTTTTTATCACATCAAGGTTGTCTCTTATGTCTCAGATTTAGATATTGATATTAAAATTCAATAGTCAAAGATCTCCAAAAGGAAAAAACGTGAATTTAAGACTTGACATTGTCATTTTTCACATAGTAACAATGCCTACCATGTATCGTCTCATATTACCTGCACATGCAGTTAATATGAGACTTCTGTGACGATGTCATAATTTGCATATTAATTGTAAATATCATTATTTGACGATCGCAAACATTCTATAAAATGAAGGAAAAATAGTTTTTACTTAAAAAGAATAAGGTTTGCTGGATTTATCTTTATGCATCTTTATGCAAATTATGCAAATGTGGTTAATAGTCTCATTTTACCTGCACGTACCCTATGCTACAAAAAGATCAAGAATGATACAATTGTAGCATTTACACAATGATTTAGACAAAAAGTTTCCTGAAGTCCCTTTTGTACAACTAAAAAACCAAACGCAAAGCCCTCTGGTAGAAAATTGATGTATACCCGAGTGATTTGTGCATTATTTTTTTTCTTTCTTTTTAGGAATGTCAGAATACACCATGCATTCGTTTGAACTTGACGGTAATTGGATTGGAGATCATCTAAAATCTTATATCAATGGGGAAATTATGACCACTGACACAAACTGCCCATGTGCATGATGGGAAATATAAGAAATCAATTACGTAGCAATTACATTCACTCTTTTTTTTCCCAATAATATAACCGATTAAATTGCATTTCGTTTCTTTCGTCAACTTAATAATCGGTTTGTATAATAGGTGCTGTAATATGTGACCTCAATATGTCAGTTGTATTTAGAATCACGATTGTAATCGATGCCAATGGTAATTGAAAGTAGCATGTAGAAGAACTTCTCTCTATTTCATATAAAAGCTCGGTCACTCACCCATCTTGATCTACGCGTACCCCTAACGACCGCTCCGGACATACGCTAGCTTATACGCAAATTTAATTGTTATAATAATGATACTACTACTACTACTAATGATAATAATAATGATAATAATACACAACATTTATATAACACTTAATACAAAGTGTTTCTAAACGCTCTGTGCATTATTATTCGGCTGAGCATGGCTACCATTTGGCGCTCACTGCATTCAAGGAATTTCTTACTTCCGGTACCCATTCACCTCAACTGGGTTGAGTGCAGCAAAATTTGGACGAATTTCCTGCTGAAGGAAATTAACGTATTGGATGGGATGCGAACTTACGACCCTCGTGGTGAAAGGCGAGAGTCAGAACCACTACACCACGACGTCTCCACACAAATTTATGAAAAATAGTGATAATGATAAATAATAGTAATATAATCATAATCCTAATCATAATGACAGTTGATATTTATATACCACCTTACCAGTTACACCTGCCCAAATTCACGCTATAATCTATCATTATCCAGCAACAATCTGCATAGATGTGAACGATTTAGATGCTGGAGGAAATTATACGTCATAGNCGTGATAGTTGCAATTATGTGCGTGGCTTGATAACAGAGAACTATATATTCGGGCGTTTTAGGGGCCGGGTTGTCTGCAGAATGATAAATGCGTATATGTATACGTATGTATGAGTGAATATGTGGGTGATTAGGTGTTTGTGTGTGTGTGGGTGTGTGTGTGTATGTGTATGTCTATGTCTGTGTAGAAGTATTGGTATGAGCAAGACCTTACCTGTATTGAATTAGGAGGAGCGCGTGTTTGTGTGTGTGAAATTGTTATTGACTGTAAACGAGAAAGGTGTGGGATTAGGTGCGTGTGCGTATGAGGATATGTATCTTAGATGTGACTGCGGTGGGTATGAATGGGGGTATTGAATATTAGTTGCATTTGTGAGTGAGAGTATAAGGATGTGGGTGATTAGTTACGTATGTGTGTGCGTGTTTGAATTTGTGGGAAATTAGGTCCTAGTGTGTGTAGGCGAGGGTGCGGGTAAGTTGATGCAGATATGTAGGCCTATTTGAGTGAGGTGTGGGTAATTAGGTGAATATGCATATTAGGTATGTGTGTGTGAATGAGTGAGGTGTGCTAAATTATGAGTGTCGATGTATGACTGAAAGCCTATCTTGATGCATGTGTGTATGAGTGAGTGTGTGGGTATTTATGTGGCGGTATGTATATACGAGGATGTGGGTAAGTGTAGTGTGTATGAGTGAGTGTGTGGATAATTAGATGTGAGTGTGT
Organism: Temnopleurus reevesii; assembly: GCA_036244855.1. Taxonomy (NCBI): domain Eukaryota; kingdom Metazoa; phylum Echinodermata; class Echinoidea; order Temnopleuroida; family Temnopleuridae; genus Temnopleurus; species Temnopleurus reevesii. The sequence continues at coordinate 6,906 of BQKZ01002731.1, read as the reverse complement.
ATAAGTGATGGTTGGGGTAATTAGGTGCGGGTTTTGTAGAGTGAGAGTGTGGGTAGTTAGGCATGGTCTGTATGGCTGTGGGTGTGGGTGATTAGGAGAGGTGTTGGGTAATTAGGTGGGGTGTGTATGAGTGAGGGTGTGGATAATTAGTTGTATGACTGAGTGGAAATGCGTTAGGAATTCTGATTCACTCTCGATTATTCGGTCACAAAGTAGTACCCATAAAACACCCACATTATGTACTATTAAATCATGCGCAATAAAATCATAAAAAACCATCCGAGTGGAAGTGGTGAGGGATATCATATCTCACATCTTGCTTACTCAGTGATCTTGTGATGTTGAAAGACATCATCCAAACACCGAATAACAAATAAACAATTAGATATCCTGAAATACCAACATTGAAATTCGATTTTATTCTGTACCACTTGAATGACTCCGCTTGCTGCTATAATGGTTTCATGCGACGTTCCCCTTTGAGAACTGATTCATGAAATTTTCGGGGTTTCTTCTCTGTATGCTGACATACATTAAAAACCAGAATAATCCAGAAAAACACGCTTTATTTGATAATGAAAACGATAACTTTAAATTGTGTAAGCATGAGAGTGCGATCAGACGGGCGATGACATGACAAGTTTGAAACTATTAAATGCAAATTTGACCGCTTGTTTGGTTTGTCATAGGCTGTGCATTGACCACACCATAGCCATCAGCTAGTATGACCAAGGTATGACGAGCCTATGAACACACTGACCGTACGGAAAGGTGAATGACCGATTGGACATTACACTCCGACCAGGGATACCATATCAGGGGCTTCTAACATAAAAGAGATACGATCAGTTGAAAAGTAATCGTATCTCTTTTGTACACATTTTGCAATAGACTAACGATTAATATTTATCGTATAAGTTTAATTGCATCTTTTAAGTTATAGGCCTCAGGAATCAGCTTGCATTGCAATCAACAAAACTTTTACTGTTACAGGAGTCGACACCCCCTTTACAATTCCATACTTTTACGAAGCATGAAATAAATCGTGAAATACATCTATATTAAGACTAAAGCTTCTTTTAAATTTTGTTTCGTGACACGGATTTAGAATTATACGATCTACATAATTTATTACGCCCTGTATATGCTGTAAGGCGTGGGGCTGCATTACAGGGATTTTAATGGGTCCTCTTTATTGCAAGCGCTTCAAATCTTGTTTGATCTAGAAATGACACTTTGAAAATGCATGTGTGAACATAATGACACAAACGACCCCCAAATCCCCCATATGAATAAAAACAAAAACAAAGCGATTGCAGGCGTATGAAACCTCATGAGATTACTCCCAAATCATATAGGATTTTTTTTCCTTTTTTTTTTTTTAAATATAAATCATAATGGCATTCCGATTCTAGCAGAACAAATGCTGCAGAATAATATCAAGTAGCAATACTTGGAGGCGTCGTGATGTAGAGGTTCTGTCATTCGCCTTTCAACCAAAGGGTCATAGGCTCGAATCCCACCCACGAATTACCTTTAGCAAAGCAAATATCCTCATTGTCCAAAACTAAACACAGATGAGGTGAATGGGTACCGGTAGGAAGAAAGTTCTTGAATGCAGTGAGCACCAAATTGTAACTATGCTATAGCCGGGTAATAATGCACATAACGCTTAGAAAGACTTCTATATAAATAAGCATTGTATATTTCGAATAAATATATCAATGGTAGAACAAACTTTCAATTCGAATCTAAAATCCAATATATCTCAATAAGTGAAGGTGCAGGCCTAAAATGTTATTATCTTCTCTCATGAAAAAAAAAACCCTTTACACTACTAAATGGGGATTCATGGGCATCTAAAGAAGTTATAGGTGTTTTGAAACTTTCAACCCTACCCCTTAAATAAATCTACAACAACTGCTTTCATAATTCATCAAATTTTGGTTTTGCGTGCAGCGTCGTTGCGTAGTCAATCTGACTCTCGCACTTCAACTAGAAGGTCAGTGGTTCGAATCCCACTCATGGCGTTAATTTCCTTCAGCAAGACATTTAAGCCCCGGTCACATAGGACCCCGGAGGCAACACGATTCACCCCGACTCGTTGTTCTGAGGTAGTTAACTGTGAATTAATAAAGAGTCGGGGTGAATCGTGTTGCTTCCGGGGCCCTATGTGACCGGGGCTTTATCCACACTAGCTGCTGTGCACTCAGCCAAGGTGAAAACGGGTATACCTGACAGGAATGTTTTATTTTGAATGCTTGAGCGCCTGACTAGCTTGCTCGGTAGTTATAGCCAGGGTAATAATGTGGTACCTAGTATCAAGCGCAGTATACATAATAGTGACTGCGCTATATAAATGGACCTATTATCATTATCATTATTATTGTTGTTAACATTATCATTATCATCATTATTGTTATATCAAAAGTACTATTATTGAAATTATTGTTATTCTTATCATTCTTATTACCATCATTATCATCATCATCATCATCATCATCATCATCATCATCATCATCATCATCATCATCATCATCATCATCACTATTTTCATTTTACTGCTTTTAATTCAGGGAAGTAACGGCGTAAATATTTTGGCGTGTGTATCTGTCACAACTTGAACCATACCATGATATCGTACAGTGTTATATCACTCCCTGAGATGGGTAAATAATAAATTGATAGTGACACGGAACCCAAACATCTCGCTCGTCTCTTCTTCACATAGCATCTTTAATTGAGGTGAACACAGCGAGTAAACACACCAGCCCCACGCATCGACTTTGATTGATGGTAAGGAGTTGAACTTCAAGCTCATCCATGTAGGATTGCATAGAGATGTGTGACCTCCATCTTATGTCGTGATCTAGAGGACTTAATCTATGTCTCATAATGGAGGATCATCGAGTCAAATCCCATTCTTAATTCTTCTTAAAAGTAAGAAACTTGTCCAAATTTTTTCCATAGTGGAACGACATATACAGAGAATCTTTGTGAAGAAGAAGACTCCTTGTGAGGAGATCGAATCCTTGCGGATGCCATGCCAAGTCCAATAGTAGATGCAAATTTGATGCGTTCCTTATGCACAATGGTTGTTTTTGACGACCCAAAAACTTGCCCGAGTCTTGTATTGTCCGACATAGCAACAAGTAATGTATACGAATTTCATTCCAAGTATTGTAGTTTGATTCTGACTAACCCGTCTAATGAATACCGTGTTACCACAGTCGTGTGCGAGAAACGCACATAAATTTGAATCTTAAATCCGCATATTCGGGACTAATACATGAAAAATTAAAGAAGTCGATATCGGAAAATTAGACCGCAATATATTATTCATTTATTTTCATTCTTATGTCTTTATTATATTTGTATGCACGGTATTCATCTTCATCCATCATGCAGTTGATCTACTCGAGTTATGGTAAAATTATTCACACTTCCAATTCCCTATGCGAGCCAGTACATTATACAACTCAGTAACACATGTTTCAAGGGCAAGGCCACTCTTACCGTCGGTGTAGATAATGAAACCTGACATCCTAATATCCCTCGGGAATCTAAAATGAAACCATTGACCTAATATTAGATATAATGAACAAGCCATACTGTCCAAATGGCTCAGCAACTCGTGGTAAACGGCATGGTAGTAAACTGCTCTAGATCACATCCGGTTTACTAATATATTCAAATTTATGCAGGATTCTTGCCAATGATCATAGTTACATGGTATTCCGTAAAGCGGTGAGTAAGAATGGCACTATCTTACTTGGAATCCATTTTGCAAACGTTATGTCGGGCAAGCCTCGGGCAAGCTTTCTGGTTGTCAAGTACAAAGTATGTATAAACTTTGCATCTGTTAGTAAACCCTCCTATTAAGCCCCGGTCACATAGGACCCCGGAAGCAACACGATTCACCCCGACTCTTTGTTAATTCACAGTAAACTGCCTCAGAACACCGAGTCGGGGTGAATCGTGTTGCTTATGTGACCGGGGCTTTAGGTCAATGATTTACCTTAACTCCACTGTAAACTAAGTTTTAAACCATGCATGCCGCAATATAAAGGCAATAATTCAGTATTTGTAAATATGTTGTACAAGGTAGAGGGGTGAGGGTGGTAATCAGGGGATAACGTACCAATATAAGTTCATTGTATTATCAGGAGATATATGAGAGGACTGGAGTAATAAATAATAGCATCTATGAAAAAATTTGCGTGAGTCAATTGATGATCCATGTTCGATGCCACAAAATGCTAATAAAAGTGATCGAGAGACAGTAAGCATCTTTTAAATGCTGCGATATGCAGTAACTGTATTGTGTATTCATAAACTTATTCGGCAGATCTGCAGTCCCTACAGGTATGATTAGGAACTTATTTTGAAATATCCACATCATCACAAGATGGACTATTAAAAATAACGGAAAATGGGATGATACATACATTTTATTCCATTCTTATTTTCCTCGTTTTCACGTGTTTCTTCATGTGTGTCTCATACTATTAGGCCTACATATATTGTCCATATCCCCCCCCCCCCCCTTTCTGGTAAATATATTGCTATTTGCGCCTAAGTGCACTTCATCATAAAACTGTTATTTCAATTGAATCGGCTTTTTTTTTTTGCATTCAGTGTGCTCGCTTGTATATTCTATGAAAAACTATTGATTCAGCGGAAATTTTCATTTTTTTATCACATCAATTCATAAACCATGTAAAGAGAGATATTTCATTGATTTCCCACTTGAAAAATCTATTGTTCAGATCGGAATTGCATGATACTTTTGAAATCGGCGGCGCCGAAACCCCCGCAAAAAGTGTTTTCATTCCAATCCTTTATAGTATTCCTTTGGTTAGAGTACTGCTGATGGATTTTAAATATCTAATATTATTCTTTCTAACTAAATGCACCTACCCCGTTTTTACAGAAAAGTGAAATAAATGAATAATCTAATAATCCAGCATGTGATGGGAAACAGAACACTACAAAGCTATTTCCCTGGAGATGAGAGTATATGACAAGTATTATATATATTTGTTTGCAGATGTCGGAACAGGGTTGAATCATATTGTATGATTGATGACAGGTATAGTTACATACATGTAGCATGGCCCAAATCAGCAGTGTTGCCCTCTGTCACAACTGGTCATGTTCTGAATGTACTTTCTGTCAAATCAAATCAAACCGGATTCTCTTCAACCATTCAAACACAGTGGAATACTTCATCTTTGGGTCGTGAATTTGGTCGCTTGAGAATATAAAGAATGCGTCAATTACTCCATTGGAGCATGTAACCTGACAACATGTCAATTCAATTTTCAAATGTATTGATAAAGAAATTTGAGCTGGGTGTACTTTTGAGTTAGAAATTATTTCATGTTTTAAATATCCCGACACAATGAAGGTTGAATCATGATGCTAGTTAGGGTTTCATGCACAGTTCGTGAAAAAGAGACTGAATAGCCTATATTTTGTGACGATTTTTTTTTTTTAATTTCTTTTTATTTATTTCCAAAATCAAAGGCATAATGAAATTATCATAACTTTGTTCAACTACTGGAAATGCAACTGACGACCTGATTGATATCACAAAGCTTATCACCGCAATCGAATTGACGTCATAATATACAGTAGGTAATATATGGCGGTGCATCGATAGTATCCATGGCCTGAGTAATAATCTACATACAATATAACTCGTGAAATTGACTAGTGTTTGATATAGCAGCATTATAGGCAGACGTACAATACGACACAATTGAATCATTCGCGTTAATTAATGGAAATATCAGTAATAATGATTTGATTGAGGAATGATGATACGTCTGTTTGAACAAACAAAAACGGCTGAATTTTGCTCTAAAATTCATGGTTATACTCCGAAACGATGAATTGCTTTATAGGGAGGGGGGGGGGGGCACAGGGACCGTAGGCCGACGAAGGCAAGTGCGAGAGCCAAAGAACATTTTGAATCGTAGACGAGCTTAGATGTGTTTTTTTTTGTCATATTAGAGTCTTTTCATTCGTTGAATGCAGTTGAATTTCAAAAATCATTCCTCTCCGAAAAGCTATGTTCCTGTACATATATATTGAATTATCAATTTAAATCATGTGGTTCTGTGTTTCTGAAAATTCTCAGTGATTGGAGCACCGTCTCTGAAGTGGGCAGTTGTGGGTTCGAGCCTCAGTCGATTAAAATGGGACATTATGCATTTCTGGCAAGTGCATTCAAAACACATGATACATAAGATATTTATATTGAAGAGGGTCCGCGAGCTAAGTAGCTGATATGGACTTGTTTAAATTAATTCAGATGATGTACAGACGTCACGTGACGAATTGGGCTTTCAAATATATGCCGACGCACTTAGATTCAGTCTGTACCGGAAAAATAATAGATGCAATTTATATAGCGCACGTATCCACTCTGCTGAGTGCTCAAGGCGCTTTACATTATTATTACCCTGGCTTTAGTTCGGCAGCCATTCACGGCGCACTTGGCATTTCAAAGAATAAATCGGAAGCGCTTTGACCAGTCAATACTGACCGAAAAGGCGCTATATAAATCCGCAATATTATTATTATTATTATTCCTGCCAGGTACCCATTCACCTCACCTGGGTTGAGTGCAGCACAGTGAGGATAAATTTCTTGCTGAAGGAAATTGACGCCATGGGCAGGATTCGAACCTACGACCCTCTAGTTGAAAGGCGAGAGTCACGAAAAATCCTGCATTGATTAAACGCAGAAGCATTAGACGAACAGATTGAAAAAAAAAGTTTGATGTAAATATTATCTGAATGGTGATTTATGATAATTACGTGTTAATCATTTCGTATGTCATGAATGATAAATGGAAATTTTTATTATTCAAGAGGTTGATTAAATCAAGACGAGAAT
>BQKZ01002730.1:24885-62848 GCA_036244855.1 Temnopleurus reevesii | reverse complement strand
CATCCATCCTTTTGTATACAAGAGCAACATCCATCAATCTTTGATGGATGATGCAGCAGTGTCGGGAGTAATTAGCCATTCTAGATAGCCTCAAGGTGTTTAGAGTTAGCCGCTATCGACCGCTCGTCTGTAAAGACCGAATCCTACCTTTGCGCTTTTAGCCTGCATCGGCCAAGCGTTTTAGAAAATTAAAAACGCTCCCCGAGCGCGATGTATACGCCGATCAGACGGTGGAATGATGTTCGGCTTGAGCTCAAGGAGCGTGCGTCGAACGTCACTCCACCGTATGACCAACGTCGTTGAGCGTCCTGGGAGCGTTTTTAATTTTCAAAACCGATGGGCCGACGCAGACTGAAACCACAAATGTGTAAGTCAGCCGTCAACTGGTATACACCGATCATAGGGTGGAATGACGTTCGGCTTGCGCTGAAGGAGCGTACTCCGAACGTCACTCCACAGTATGACCAACGTCGTTTTGCGTCCTAGGAACGTTTTTAGTTTTCAAAAGCGATGTGCCGACTCAGACTGAAACCACAAAGGTGTATGTCGGCCGTTAACTGGTATACGCCGATCATACGGTGGGCTGACGTTCGGCTTGAGGTCAATGAGCGTACGCCGAACGTTACTCCACCGTATGACCTGCGTCGTTGTGCGTCCTGGGAGCCTTTTTAATTTTCCAAAACTGAAAATACAAACGTGTAAATCAGACTCTAACTGGCCATTCGGTCGATGAATGACTTTTGAAACAATCGGAGACCTTTGGGTGATGATGCCTCTCCCTCTTCGCTTCGAGCTTTCTCCATCTCACGGGGGCTTAAATCATCACTTAACTTGCTAGATCGCCACTTAACGCGCCAGAGTTTTTCATGGAGATGCGTGGGGCCACGGTTTACCTTCCATTTCAAGTCTTAATTCACGCATTAGTTCTGTAAACGGGAAGATATATCTTTCAATTACAACATCAGAAGGAGATTTGAGAAGATGCGCATGATATCATAGTCATCTCTAACATTTTCATTGTACGGGTGTTTTTTTTTTCTTCAGGAAACATGACATTGAACATAGTCGTCCATTTCTATATTGATGATATGGTAATAATGATAATGATTATGATGCTGCTGTTGATGATGACGATGCCGATATTGAATACTACTTACTGCTTTTTTTACATTTAGTATTTTGACGTTTAATAATATCTCTAATTTTGCATTGTTTATCTCCTTCATTCTTTTTTTATTTATTCTTAATCATGTTAATTCCTGAACTATATTCACAGATGCAATGTTTATATTATCAATTCTGTAAGTCGTCATCTTGAAATGGTCTGGCTATTTATTTTTTTCATGTATTTCAAGTATAATACTTCATTTTGAATCCTTATGTTTGTTACATGTATTTTCAATGTATAATGTACATGATGTATCCATTGTAATTGAATGTATTTTTACTGCACGGCCCCATTGAAAAACAGCATGTGCTTAACTGTGTTTTTAACCGTGTTAAATAAATGTATCAAATCAAATCAAATATTACTACTATGATATTGATACTTCTACCACTTCTCCTTTGTTTCTACTGCTAATACGACTGACTGCTACAGTACTACTACTACTACTATTGCTGCTGTAGCTGTTGATATTGCTAATAATAATTCTACTACTACTACTACTGATACTACTATTGATACTACTACTACTACTACTACTACTACTACTACTACTATTACGAATTCGCCTACTACTACTACGAATTCTACTACTACTACTACTTCTAATCCTAATACTACTAGTGTATCTGCTGCTGCTGCTACTACTACTACGACTACTATTACTACTACTCGTAATTCAGTTGATATATTTCATAATAATTCTACCACTAATGATTATAAAATTATTAGAATAATAGCAAGATGTATTGTTCAGTTGGTACTCGAACATACGAACCCAGCTTTGAAATTTGTAAGCATTTAGAACCCACATTATCCAAATTATTAATTCCGCGGTATCTGATTTAATACTGGATTAATCTATGGTTGCTTTTGGAATTCTAATGGCGTTCAAATATTATCACCAATGGATAACCCTCTCTATTCAGGAAAAGCTAGTTGCGCAATTCCACTTTTTCCCGATCGTCCCTTTCGGAATTGTCTGTTATACCAACACAGTCTCACATTACTCTTCGGTTAGCTCGACTTTAATGGTAATGTAATCTAGAAAAGTCCATACCCAAACTGCCATCGCTTCCATGTGTATGCACATCTTATATCAACCAAAGGGGTGTCTATGGACAAGCCTTGATTGTTTGATTATAGTTCCTCCAATCTCTAATCAAATAACACCGTTCCCCGGCGAATTGCGCCGATAAAAAACCCTCTATTCAACGGTTTCCTCGCATGATCTCTTGTCGTATAAGGAGCTTAATCTTTCAGCACCGATGAGACGGAGGCGTCCCGGGAGAGCGCTTGGAGTACGCTCCCGTGGCTGCTTTTCTGCCGACTGGTTTGGTGTTGTCTTTGCTCGCTCTGGTTTGTGTATATAACCAACAAAACATTCTTTAATTAAAAAAAGAAGACGTAGTTTCTAGGGAAAGGGAGAAGAAAGCACGTGCTTTGGACTGATAAAACACTACGATCAACTCTAATTTAAATGAGTAGGCATTTACTTAGTCTTTTAAGAAATGAACTGGTAAATTTGTTAAAATTCTCAAGGGTTTTGTTTGAGCCATGGACGGTTTCATTATGCGAAAATATTAAATGCGAATATTTTGACTTGCTTGATATTGGTAATCACTCGTGTTAGTTTGTTTTCTCTCGTAATTGATTAATAACATTTGTAAAACGATATTTAATGTCAAGGTTTATACAATCAGCCCTTTCCCTTCTATGTTAGGTCGATATCCTTTGGCGAGCTGACTATTAAAAAAATCCCAAACAGCCCAAAAAAAGCAAACTTTAAAAGCCCTCACTTTCTGCCGCCCCCCCCCCTCTATTACCAATGTCTGAGGTGGGGGGCAGCCCAATGTTATCTGAATACAGATCAATGGTTAACGCCATTCGCCAATATGGAATGCAACGGCCAGTTCGTCCGCCACTTCTTGAATCCGCTTAGTTTCCATTTCAGAATGATCTAAAGTAGATGTGAAACTCATACATAATAACATAATTCTTAAGGCTGACTCACACATTCGTTCAGGACTCTCCATGATAGCAAAAAAAAAAAGTATAAATGACAGTTAAAGAACGTTAACGCGTGCGATCGTCGAGTGCAACGTCGAGGAAACCCCTTCAACGGCAGCCAAGCGTCTTCGCTCTGTATTTATGGAATCGCAGAGTGTCATGAGCGGTAGCAGACATTGCTATAAACGCAAAGGTGTGAGTTAACCTTTCTTTACACGAAAATTTCACTAAATTTAGAGCGAAACAGTTTGTAGGAATCATTCTCATCCGTTACTTCTCACTCACTGTCGCACCTCACGGGGATCAACTGAAACAACATTCATTGACTTTTCTTGGAAGGGTTAGGATGAACTGAAAGGGCTAAGCAACTTCGAGGCGGATTCAACTCCCCTGAATGAACGGGCTTCGATGAGCCGTTTGCTGTAGAAACAAGATATTCTATGTTTAGAGTATAGGGTTGTTATAGGAAGCGTCGTGGTGTAGTGGTTCTGACTGCCGCCTTTCAACTAGAAGGTCGGCTGTTCGATTCCCAACTGGCGTTAATTTCCTTCAGCTAGAAATTTATTCACACTGTGCTGCACTCAACTCAGGTGAAACATGGTACCTCACAGGGATTTATTCCTTAGAATGCTTGAGCGCCTGAGTCCCTTCCTCGGCAGTTACAGCAAGGGTAAAAATAGGGTACCTCGTATCAAGCGCAGTAGAGTATGCGTATAGTGATTGTGATATATAAATGGAACTAATATTAATACCTTTAAACCGTTTTCATCGAAGACAGAACACAAATAAAAAAATCCATCAATGTCTATTATTATTTTTTGTTTCCTTTCATTGAAACATTGAAGCAAAGTGTATTTCTATTTTTGGCAATATTTTGGCCCGTTTTTTCATTACGTTTTACCGACTGATCCTCTTTTCGCGCAAATAATTTCAACCCTTTTGATTATCTAGTACCCTTTCCCGTTCGCTCTATCATTTCTTTTAAATTATTTATGCTTTCTATTTCTTCTATCTCACCCTCTTCTTGCCCCCTCAAATCTCTTCGTTGCTCTTCTGTACATTCTTGATTTCTGCTTTTATTTATATTTTTTTATTCCCCTGCCATGGATATCCAAATCTCGCCACCTTCTCTTTCCTTGAGAGGTGAAGAAACATATAAACGAAAGAAAATAGCAAGGACGTTTCGACTTTCACTCTTGAACTTTGCACAACTTATATGATTATTCAGAGGGGTATCACATCCCAGTCTTCAACCCCTCCTACCCGTCAAAGTCACCTTGACCTTTAACCCCAACCCGGGTTACATTCATACAGTCAAGTACCCCGAGATCCTCAAACCAAGTGTCTTCCCGGAAGAGCAAACATCTGGGTATATTTACACACAATCTCAGATCTGACGCTGATGCCGGGACTTTTCGAATAAATTACTCGAAGTAATAAAGGCGCCAAAACTTCGCGCCCTTTCCTGCGACATAGATTATAAGACCGTTCGAGTCAAGTGCTAGGCAAACATATTATAACAGTCTATTTGATTGCGTTCATACCATATGTTAATGTCGATCTAAGGACACCGAAGGATCTTTGGAGTCTTTGGAGGGTCTCACTGTACTCGTAGAATATGTCGTACATATTAAGAAAGAAGGGTGCAAAAAGGGTGCAGACGTTCGCAAAAAGTTGCAACATTGCACCCTTTTGATGTGCACGTCCGGCAAAAAGATACTTACAGGGTGAAAACTGTCGAAAATGTATAACATATTGGACGGTAAAAGACGAATGCGCATCTGATGTGCACAACAAACCAGTTGCATACTTATGAAATCAGTTTACAGTATCAATATAACATTGAAAATCGTACAATATTGACACTAATACCAAATTGATTAACGTAATTAACCCATTGGACGAAAACAAATTGACTTTGAAAAAAGCATAAACTTTATCACTCGTCATGCTTCTATAACGATTTCTTAAAAAAAATGCTCTTACAAATCGTCATTAGACATAATTGCATCGATCGCCGTATAACACTCCTTTCCATGGTCATCTGTATGAGATGATAACAAGCTTATCTCACGTGTCTTATAACAATCTGAAATTCTACAAAGAACATCGATCGTTACATTAGGCTGCCCAGGGGTCTGTAACACAACCAAGTTTGCGATCAATCGCAAAGTTTAGCACATGATTTGCCATAGACTTTCGATCGTACGATTAATTGGAAAGCTTTTATGTTACGGGCCCCTTATCGGGTCATATCGCTAGAGGAGGCCGCCGTATGTTTAATTATTCGAGAATTTTGAGGTCAGTGCTTCTGTTGAAACGAAGGGCCTAAACTTTTGATATTTTCCAACCAACACGGATGAAATTTCATGATCATAAAACACACCCCGCCATGACCTACATGTATCTTGCCAAAATTAAAGCCGTACATCAATACAATGACAAGCAGATATGTCTGTTTCGTGTGCTGATTCGGATAAGGTATCCATTAGCTGTCATTTTTCGACATGCCTGAGAAAATAATCGCAAATTATGATGCAAGGCGTACGCGATGTGTCACCGCAGTGGAACAATCTTCTGATCAATTATTCCCTTCTAGGGCCAGTACATTTCCTATCTTTCGTTCTTTACGACCTAGCATTTGTAATATATATGCTGTACACTTCGTTTTTTATATATTTTTTTAAAGAAGTGAAGGCATAGTGGTGTAGGGGTTCTGACATTCTTTTTTTTTCAATTAGAGGGTCGTAGGTTCGAACCCCACCAATAGCGTTATCTTTTACTGCAATAAATGAGCATTGTGCTGCATTCAACCCAGATGGCGTGGATATGTACACATGGGAGGATTATTTATTCCTTGAAATGTTTGTCATGTTTGTAAACAGTAATGGAGCACGTGAATAACAAAGCAAGATAATGTATGTATTTATGTGAGGTGTGTATAAAGAGAAAGATAGGATAATAACACACTTTTCAACAGAATATATGTCCACTGAATATTCATGCTTTTTTGGCTAGATTTGCTTTCTTGGGTTCCAGATTGGAAATTGGAAATTCAGCAAATGCTGAAATCGATAAACTTCTTTATGCTTTGATTTGAAAGTCTTAGTATAAACATGTAAAATTGTTCCGCTTGTTATAAAGCAGATTATTATAAACCTATACACAGTGTTTTCAATGTCAAACAGTGTCAAATGTGTTTAAAATGAAACCTAATCTTATAGCGCTTGACTGCTGATGAAGTGTGAAAATGAATATTGATATCAAAGTGTTTTATAATACGATTCTAAACAACTCTTGTCATTCATGGTGGATTTAAAGTTCAAGTTCAAGTTTTAGTTTAAATATTCATGATTATATGAAGTGTGAAGGAGTGAACAAGCCATTTATAGGCAATTTCAAGAAATATCCATATCCGTTTCGCCCAAAAGGTGAATCTCTTGAGAAATATTTGATGGAATTCCTTAAAATTCGATATGTTTGAAACAAATAGTATGTGGCATATATATCGAATTTCAAGGAATTCCATCATAGCAAGCAATTGCTGTTAGTGTATAAAGGACATGAAAAAGCCGTGGAATTGCCCATGTAGCAATTTGTGTGGGGATGTCAGATTTGATTTTATTTGATTCTATTTTATTTTATTCGTCATAATGCAAAAAAAAATACCATTACAAGGATATCCCATGAAAGCCGAAAGGCTTAAGACTTAAGTCTAGTACTTTCTTGAGGACTGCAATGCAAATGATTGGAGGTTTTTTTTTTGGCCAACATTTTTTTTTAAAGTGTTGGCTAATACTTTAGTAAATCTGAAGTGTTTTACCAAGGCTTTCTGCAAAAAAAAAAACATCCTAATTTGATTTAAATATGTATAGCAGACCTAACCAAGTTGCGACGTTAATAATATTGCACAATTGCAAAATTATCATTGTTTTGTTTATGATTATTTACAGGTGGAATATTCAACAGGAATGGCACGAGTAGCAAGGAAGAGCTGGCCTTCCGTTTTGCCATCGAAAAACTAAATGCAAAGATTCAAGCCAGCCCTGGTATCGATATGAGCACGCTGACCTACGATGTGCAACACGTTCGAGGCAACGATACGTTTGACGCTACGAAGAAAGGTAAGTACTTGCCACGCTGAGATTTTTTTAGTGTAGTGCATGAATATATGTGAAATATGCAACAACATGAGAAAATTGGTTATCATTAATTGGGGTATTTCCTCTGGAAAAAGCGCTATATAAATTCAATTATTATTATCGTTTTAACTAAAAGGGCTTCAGCTGTTTACGTTGCACTATGCCTCAGATCGCTCTTAAAACGGCAAAAATTGTTTAGCCTATGAATAATGACATATTTCATATCGAAGTAGGGGTTTTCGGGGTCAAGGAAATCATTTCTGATGTTATTTTCAAGTTTTGACTACTCCATCTATTATTAGACACGCTTTGTTCCATACCTTGAATCATTCTACATAATGTTTTTCATGCATAGAGCATTAAATACTATTTATGCCTAGGAAAAATATTTCTTTGCTTAAAAGCATTATATCAGACGAACAGATAAAAAAAAGTTTCAAGTTATTCCGACGAGAAAAAGGAAAGTTATGCATATTTTAATGATAATTATTGAGCAGAGGTTTTCAAAAATTACTGTACGGTATTTGGCGACCTGATGTCAGTAAACTTACAATTACTTATTGTTTTAAGAATCAAATTTACTCCATGAATGTTTTTCTTTAATCTTCAAAAGGTTGAATCAATAAATGTATCTAATCCATATCGATGAAGATAAACTTTTCTTTTTGCGTGAAACATTGAAAGGAGGTTGAAACAATGAACAATAAGATATGTAATAAACTGCTTGCAGATAAGTTATATAACATACGTCATATTACGTGTCCCTTTGTTGCCAATTGGCATGATAAACATTTGTAAAGACATAAAGTTGAAGCCGTGTTTAATGTCGAAACGGATGGATATCAAGTACTATGTTCAAAATGAATGATAACCCATTGAGGACAGTAGAAAGATAGATTTAGATAAAAAAAAAATCACAACTTAATATTTATTTGAATAGGTTCGAATCTGGTGCATTTTAATTCTAGAAAAAAAAGTCTTTCCTCGTTCTTTTCTTTATACCATTTGATCATTCGTTTTCAAATAATCTAATTTTCCTTAATACACACCAAAGCACAAACACAAATGTTTCATCCAACATGTTTCAATTTTCGTACATTTGATAAATCAACATAGAAAAGCTTCATTGAATTGTAAGTTTTTCTTCTATTAACCTGATTAATAAAATGAAAACGAAATAAGAATTACATAGATTTGCCTGTCAATATATAAATACATAACATAAATAAATCATTTAGAATATACTTCGTTGTAATTTTGTCCATTAAACTTCTAAAGAAATTGTAAAAATAAATACGAATACATTTCTATGTTCGTTTTAGATCTTTGAAATCTACCCCTATACTCTGTTTAATTAATAATTCTTGATTATTTCTTCTATTAATATTCCCAGTAACATCTAATCTATTATTCCCTTTTCCTTTATCATAGGGATGACATCAATTCTCTTCATTTTTATATTGTAGCAGACTGTTAAATAGCTAAAATGGACATGAATGACAAAGAATTAAACTGACCAAAATGTTGTTTGTAAAGGCTTTACCAAGTTACAATACAGGACCCGGCAAGAAAGGATTATACAATTGTTCGACATGTTCGAGGGTGCTGCATGAGCATTGTTGTGCACCCACTCGAACAATAGGATTATATTTCAACTCTGATCTTGCGGGAGTCTCCGTGAAATCGCTTATTTTTAAGCATGACATTGATTTTTAAATGTGAATAATTAAAAAAAGGCGCAAGAATGTGCAAATTTTTATTTTCCTTGTTGAATATCGATACCCTGTGGAATATAACTATGCAAAACACAGAGCGGAACTCAGTGGAACTCATTGGGTTTTGGGCTTTAGAAAGTACGATTTTTGTTTTTAATTTTTTAAACTTTGTACCTCAAAATTGAATGTACAAGAAAAAAATAAATGTTATATTTTTCATACTGATTTTGTTTTCTATATCAATCTCAATTATACAGATTCTCCTTAAAGAGAGATCAAAGTTTCGAAACATAAAGAACCCCGAAAAAATCTAAAAAATAAAACCATCTAATGGGCGTCCGTAAATTTGTACTCTATCTAGTCATATCATTATATCATATAAAATAGTCCGGTATTACATCAAAACATTGTCTTATTTGTTCAAACTTCTTTGTCTATACTTTCCTAGGTATCCAAGTTTCAGAAAATACAAATTTTAAGTTTTATAGAACATTTTGAATTTTTCGGTTTTTTGCCGTTTTTCGAGCGCTTCGAGCCATAGTGCGTTGTCATAAAAAATAAGAGTTGTTTTTAATAATAATAATAATAATGATATTTTTATATAGCGCAAAATGCGTAGAGACGTCCCTATGCGCTTAACAAACATAATTAATACATGGTATACAATACATAAATGCATAGACTTTTAGCGAAAATATATAAAATTAACAATATGGCATAACTAGTTGTACAAATTATCAGTAATATATGAAGGAGGAAATCTACTTTATTGAGTTAAACATGTATGTTTTTAGATATTGCTTAAAGGTGTGTAGTGTCGATGCATCCCGGAGAAGAAGAGGAAGAGAGTTCCAAAGTGATGGTGCGAGGTTGCAGAAAGCCCGGTCCCCGTAGAATTTAGTTCTAACCCTTGGAGTTTGGAGGAGGTTCATGTCTGTGGAGCGGAGGTTTCTAGCAGGGGTGTATTGATTTATGAGACTTGATATGTAGGAAGGGGCGGTACCATTGAGTGCTTTGTAGACCATAAGGAGGATTTTGAATTCGATGCGATGATGGATCGGAAGCCAATGAAGTTGAAGGAGTAGAGGTGTTATATGTTCATGTTTACGTGTTCTTGTAACGATTCGGGCTGCTATGTTCTGGATACGTTGTAGTTTATTAATTTCAGTGTCGGGCAGGTTTCCTAAAAGGGCATTGCAGGAGTCGAGCCTGGACGTGACAAAAGCATGTATCAGCATTTGGGCAGTACGTTGGTCTAGATTTTCTCGAATGCTACTTATTTTACGTATGGCCACCATTGCTGAACGACAGGTCTTCTTGACATGTGCCTTCAAGGTGAGGTGTTGGTCCATTGTTGCCCCAAGGTTGCGGACTACATCAGTTGTCGGTATGTCTTTTCCATTTATTCTAATGTTGATGTCGGGGTTACGTCGGGAGAGAAATTTAGATGTGAAATGGACGA
Organism: Temnopleurus reevesii; assembly: GCA_036244855.1. NCBI lineage: Eukaryota > Metazoa > Echinodermata > Echinoidea > Temnopleuroida > Temnopleuridae > Temnopleurus > Temnopleurus reevesii. The sequence goes on along the minus strand of BQKZ01002730.1, from coordinate 52,354 downwards.
CTTCTGTCTTTGTGTCGTTGAGAGTGAGTCTGTTCTTGGTGGACCAGATTCGAATATCTCGCAGACATTTGTTCACGCTATCAACAGCAAGGTCACGGTCGGCACAGTTGAAGATGGTGTAGACTTGTGTGTCGTCCGCATAGAGCATTGCGCTTAGATCGTGGGCTCGAATGATATCTTGGATTGGCGTAACATAGAGCGTATACAGGAGGGGTCCAATAACCGATCCTTGGGGGACTCCGCACACATCATCAATGGTATTAGAGAAACTGTTTCCAATCTTTACCACGTGGCTACGACCAAGTAGATAAGCCTTGACCCACTTTAGGACATTGTCATTGAAGCCAAACCGTTCGGACAATCGGTCGATAAGTATCGAGTGGTCTATGGTGTCGAACGCGGATGAAAAATCCAATAAAACAAGAATGGCTTCTTTCCGTTGATCGAGAGACAGAAGAATGTCGTTCTGTAAACGAACGAGGGCAGTCTCAACGCTATGATGTCGTCGATAGGCGGATTGTGTCTCAGCGTACAGGTCGTGTTCCAGAAGATGGTCTTGAATCTGAGTGACAGCTGCTCGTTCAGTTACTTTGCATAGATATGCCACGTTTGAGATTGGTCGATAGCTGGATAAGAGCTGTCGTGGCATGTCCCGTTTCTTCAGCCGTGGTACCATGATGGATTTCTTCATCTCTTCTGGGACAACACCTGTCTGGAGGCACAAGTTCACTATTGAGGTAATTGCTGGAATCAGTTCAGGGAGACACTTTTTGAGGATTGTCGTTGGTATGGCATCCAGCTCACAGGAAGACGAGGAAGCAGATTTGATGATGTGTTCAATCTCATCCTCGGACACTAAATCAAACGTGTTCATTTCGAATCCGCAAGACGAGGGGATATCAACCGACAACTCTTCGTCGGGCTCATCATCCAGTTGACTCTTCAGACGGCCAATCTTTTGTAAGAAGAAATCAGCGAACTCATTGGCCAATGCAGTTGGACAATCATGGACTGGTAGAATTTTCGACTCAGATGGCGAGGTCAGGTGATCTATTACTCGGAAAAGATTTCTCGGGTCAGATTCTTGAATCCTGCTCTGGTAGTGCTTGACTTTGGCTTCCCTGAGTAGATCATTATACGCTCTACATTCGGCAGCATATAAGTCCTTGTCAACCTGAAGGGATGTCTTTAACAATTTCCTTTCCTGACGTCGTCGACGTTGCTTAGCTTCGCGTAATGCCTCTGTATACCACGGTGCATGCGGTCTAAGAAGCACGTCTTTTTCAGCTATGGGCGCATGGTCATTAAGGATCTTGCGAAGATCTTGATCAAATTGAGAGGTCAAGGTGGCGAGGGTTTCCTTGGGTTCCTTGACTAGGGAAGATCCAGAGATGTCCTTTCTAAAGTTCCCGATGTCGACTGTCTTTAGGGATCTAGAAACTACCTTCTTCCGTAGTGCCGCTGGTCGTGCAGACTGGATCAGGCAAGAGACTGCATGATGATCGGATGGCAACGAACTTGTGGTGGATACATTCGAAACCAGCTTGTCATCTGTTCTGGTAATGATGAGATCCAAAGTATGGTTACTTTTGTGCGTGATGGAATTCACATGGTTGACGAATCCAGTCTCAGCCAACAGATCAAGGAACGTAGATGCATGCTGATTTTCTGTGCAATCTACGTGGAGATTGAAGTCACCTGCAATAAGCACTTTGATGTTGTTGGATTGGATTACTTCAAGGAGAGATGTAAATTCTCTGAAGAAGGTAGAAGGTGTATTGGTGTTCTTCTTGCTGCATGGTGGTCTGTAGAGAACAATCACACGTAAATGGCAAGTTGACGAGGATGAGATTGTCGTATCCATGTATTCGAATGAAAGAAACTTTGTACACTCATGTCGATGAACTTGGAATCCTTTGTGGAGTAGGATTCCGACTCCCCCACCTGTAGAACCTTTTCGGGGAGCATGGTGGATATCGAAGTGGGGCAAAGTCTTCCGAATAGTTGCAAGGGCATGATCATCTCTATCTGAGTCTGTGAGCCATGTCTCGGTCAGTGCAACAACATCAAGCTTATTCGAGATAATGAAGTCGCACAAGGATGATGACTTTCCACGTGCCTTGAGGGACCTGGCGTTCCATACTGCGAACCGAGTGGGCAGTTCCCGAGGCTGAGGTGGTAGCCTTTCAGGGGATATTAAGTTCTTATGGTCGACATTTCGCGTGGCATGTTGGTTTCGAGGGCATCTTGCTGTATGTGAGATAGTGCGCAGTGTTTTCACTTGACCGGGTAAGTCGTAGTTAGCTCCACCACGACTTCTACGTAGTTTTGCTATATTTAAAGATTTAAGCTTGGCCCAGAGTCCATTATCCAGTGTGTTTAGTGGACTATTTCTAATTGACTTTTTGATGGAGAATAACTCCCTCTTTGTGTAGCGCAGGGCCTTGGTATGAGTTCCATTGTCAGTGATGATCATTGAGATAGCTCCTAACAAAAGAGCCAGGACAATAGAAGCCCAAGGTGAGTAGCCTTTCACAAGCATGAGTGAGTCCAGCTAGAAAATGCCTGTAACTCAAAGAAGAATCCGTGGGGGAGCTCTGGGAGGCCAACACGGTGAAACATGTAGAAGCTAGAAATACACACCAGCCCTATAAACCTTCAGTTTTCTGCGGCAGAAATCTCAGCTTGTTGGAAATACCAGTTTGAGTATGATGATCACACAGGTCTACAATGATTCATCATTCGATCAAAGGTGAATACTCAGGCTAGGATGAAATCAAACTTTCAAAAAGAGCAATTTTAAGACAAAATATAGCTAAGCGGCTCGAGAGACCGTGCTGCCTCGTTGATGGCGCTACCATAATGGAATTTTTGGAATCTCTTGCGGTAATAGTGACAAATCGTAGCTCATCGGTCAAAAGATGAAGCCTAACAATTAAATGAGCACATATTGGCTACGAGTATCTTCGAAAATAGTACGGTTTTCATATTGAGGTGTTGCTAGAAAGTGGCAATTGATTTTTATTCAACTACAAACCAGCTCGAGGTCAAAACCAGCATTTTCATTTGTGAATCATTTGTGATTCTCATAAGACGCCCAATGAAAATGGCTTTGACTATAGCGCGTGCTGATCTGATCAACTTACAACTGATTGAAATTTTCTAGCAACACCCCCTAAATATATCAAAATGACCCAATCATTTATTTTACAGTGTCGCATGGAAGGTGTAGCGAATCATTGATAAGTAAGAGATATACTGCTTCGTTGCAAATGAAACATTTGATCTTTGTAATCCTATACCATTCCTTTTTTAAGGATCAGTTATGATCTTTCTCTCAAACTTGTGTTACATCAATGAATATTCTACACATGAAACGTTATCTAATTCAAGAACTGGAAGCTACAAGCTTTCATCATCGAACCACAAAGTTCATGAATAGTTTGATGAATGTTTAATGTTGCGTGGGCATATCCTTTCCATCGATATTCAAAGTACGAAATTAGGAAATTTTATAATTTGAGTTAGAATTGTCCATTGTATAGATATCATAATGTCGCTATTTACATAATTCAGAGAACACCCTCCTTTCAAACTAGAGTTACATCGATGAATATTCTACACATAAAAAGTTATCTCATTCAAGAACTAGAAGTTACAAGCTTTCATCATCGAACTACAAAGTCCATCAATAGGTAGATGAAATGAATGTTTAATGTTGCGTGGGCATATCCTTTCCATTGTAAACGTATTTGATATTCAAAATACGAAATTAGAAGATGTTACAATCTGAGTTAGTTTTGTCCATTGCCAAATATAGATATTACAATATCGTTATTTACATAATTCAGAGAACATCCTCCTTTCAAACTAGAGTTACATCGATGAATATTCTATACATGAAACGTTATCTCATTCAAGAACTAGAAGTTACAAGCTTTCATCATCGAACTACAAAGTCCATCAATAGGTAGATGAAATGAATGTTTAATGTTGCGTGGGCATATCCTTTCCATTGTAAACGTATTTGATATTCAAAATACGAAATTAGAAGATGTTACAATCTGAGTTAGTTTTGTCCATTGCCAAATATAGATATCCTAATGTCGCTATTTACATAATTCATAGAACAGCCTCCTTTCAAACTTGAGTTACATCGATGAATATTCTAGAGACGAAACTATATCTGCGAATTAAAAGTCTAATGTTCTTATCACCCAAATACAAAGTCGATGAGCAGGGTTGTGAATACTTAATTTTGCGTATGCAGATAGTTTTCATTGTAAGCTTACTTCGTATTTAAAGTTAGAATTTAATGTAGAATTAGAAGATTTAGTATTTTTAGTCATTGCCAAATGCCACTATCGTATAATGTCGCTATTTACATACATATCATTCAAAACCGATCCTCCTTCAAAACTTCAGTTACACCAATGAATATTCTAAAGATGAAACTATATCTCAAGTCAAGGTTTGGAAGTCTACTTTTTCTTATCAAGGTGATCTAATATTCAAAGTACGAATTAATTGTAAGATAAGTAGACATATTAAGTGGATGACGGAATGCAATATTGTACAAACCTAAAGTTAAATTAGGTTAACTCCTCCTCGCTGGCTCCTCAAATCATACAAGGATCGAAACAAAGTTTTATAGCAACAAAACAGACATTGCCTGCTTAATTCTAATTTTGCTGAATGTTTGGGTTGCTTTCACAACTTTCTGGTGTGTAAAAGTGTGTCAGACTGACCTTTATTTTTAGGTCGTAGGTTCGAATCCTACCCATGGCGTCAATTTCCTTCAGCAAGAAATCCATCCACATTGTGCTGCACTCAACCCAGGTGAGGTGAATGGGTACCTGGCAGGAATATTCATTCCTTGAAATGGCAAGTGTGCCGCGGATGGCTGCCGGGCTAAAGCCAGGGTAATAATAATGTAAAGCGCCTTGAGCACTCAGCAGAGTGGATACGTGCGCTATATAAATTGCATCTATTATTATTATTATTATTAATGCATTGATTACTCAATACGATGCTGTTCCACATTCTCGGCCAAGGAGCATTTAGAATAAGAACAACTATGTTAATACGTTCTTCCGGATAAGCCATGATGACTAACACGCTTGGTCTAAAATATTTAGGTTATGATAATGTCCCTAATGCCAATTTCCCGCCATTTTTAGGTAAGAGAAGCAAAAGTTATATCTCATATTAAGGCCGACTGACACCTATGCATTTTTAGCCTGTGTCGGCCCATCGTTTTTGGAAATAAGAAACGCTCCCTGGGCGCACAGCATAGTTACGCAGATCAGACGGTAGACTGACGTTTGGCTTGAGCTCGACGAACGTACGACGAGCGTCAGTCCACCGTATGACCTGCGTCCTTGTGCGTTCAGGGATCATTTTTAATTTTCATTAACGCTAGGTCGACGAAGGCTACAAACGCAAAGGTGTGAGTCGGTTTTAAGAGGAACAAAAAATTATATCTCATATTATACTACACACACCTGTATGGTACACGTTCGATGTAAATCGCTTAGGTTATGATAATGGCGCAGAGACCTATTTCCCACCAGTATTGGGTAAGAAGTTATATTTCATATTACACTAAGCTCTGTATGGTACAGAGATATACAGGTACTCGTTGGATACCGATGTGTGTATGATGGATGAAGGTTTGCGGCGGGTCATCAAAGAGACCCCCTTTCATACTCGATAGCCTTCGTATCACGGGGATTAGTGATGGCATCATCCGTCATCCTCTCTTGGATGATGGTGGGATGCTATCCGATTTACGGAAGCCTTAAAGTGCTACCTATATAGGTGTAGAGATAATTATCTCACAGAGTTGACATCTTACGAGAAGCGGATTCCCACTTTACGTTCATAGCCAACTTTAACCCAGCGTTTATGACGCTCTATGAACGCAGAAATACGGAAAATGATGCTGGGCTGACCGCAACTCGTTCAGACGTCGAGCTGTAGATAAACTTCGTCAACGTCTGCTTGCGTCTTCGCTCCGTATTTCTGCGTTAACTGATCATAGTAACCGGCGTTGTGTATATAGCCGTCGTGAGTCACCCTATGTGAAAATATCAGATGATTAGATATAATCGGTGCACCTAATTAGGACATTAGTGGGTTTTCCAAATTAGTGGACGGAAACTTGTGGACGGTAGGAACGAATGTGCATCTGACGTGTGCAGTAACAGATGCGCAGATCAATTGCGCATGTGTCATTTAATGCGCAGATAAGATGCGCACTCGTTTTCTGCCCCCCCCCCCACAAGCCTCCTTTCACCAATTTTGAATACCCACTATTTTTAGATAGAGGGCTCAATAATCTCATCATGTATGCGTTACTGAGAAGATGTGATTGGATAACGAAATCTCGAAATTAATATCTCAGTTTTTTTTTTTCAGTTTATTTTTATTTTCATTTTCAATCAAATCAAAATATAATGAAAAATAAATTACAAAGTTCAAGATTAATCAGGATACATAAATGAATTCATATATTAAAAGTAAACAATGTAGTATCATAGTAAGATATATCCATATAACATATATAATGATAGGACTGGAAATGGAGGGGTATACTAAAAGGATCTCTTTCCAGGGATTATACATGATGAGATAAGTTATCCCGTAATCTAATCATCCCTTTCAATAATGAATTCATGATGAGATATGTTATCTCGTCAGCTTATCATTTCTTCGTAATAATGTAATCGTATACAGACTGAGATCCGTTATCTCGTCATCTAATCATATCTTCTTAATGATGTATGTATAATGAAATATATAATCTCGTCATTTGATAATCTCTACTTTGGAATGTTACCACGATGAAGTGCAATATCCCGGCATCTGGGACATTTGAAATAAACCAAGTTTGAAATAAATCGCAAACTTTGATACATAATTTGCAATATACTTTTTTTTTCAATAATTATTTATTCTCCATTCATGATAACACATATAACACATATTTATCAAATACAAAACAAACACAAACAAATGTTATCGTATCTCATAATATTATCAAACTTAGTATAGAAATCGTGTAATGATAACTTATCAAAATAATGTTACCTTTTGTTTGAATAATATTTGTATCGAGAACTAATATACAGAAAGGAAATTATATTATAGAAGACTGAAACAGAATAATTATAATTTTCATCTTATGCCCCACCCCATTGGCTGCTTCACGTCAGTCAAATCTTAAGTTCTTTTGGTCACATCATTCAATTCTCTATACTTTCCAACTTACGATGGATATCGATCATACGATTGATTGGATATCTTTTTGTTTCGGGGCCCTGATTTTTGTGTTAGTAAGATACCAACTTTTCAAGATACCTATCTATCCAATTTTGATAGGCACTTTGAAGCGTCCATACCGCTCCCTACCAGCGGGTATGCATTGCATCTCAGGCGCGAAAATGATGGAAGCAGGTATCCCTTTGGAACTGAGGGACAAAACAAAAATGAAAAAGCAAATGAATACCCATTCAACACTCGACAATAAGTCTCACAGACAAACAGTGAAGTTGTCCTGTTAATCATCAAACGTGTTCAACACCTGTCCCGTTTGCGAATAGAGTGGAAGGCATTTCTTCTAAGTGCTAGATTCTTAAGGAATGTCTGAGTTAGGAGCTGCTTCATTTTTCCACTTTTGCTGTCAATTGATTCCACAGTATATGCTCGTCTCAGTCTCTGGCATGAAAATTAGGATGAAAGTGTTGCAACTTCTCACGGCTCAAGAAAAGGTTGATGAGCATAGCGGGAAAGTACACGGGGGAGTCGTCATTAAGTTGTATAAATATAATTTTGATTCGATTATGACACGGTTTATGAAACGGCAATAGCTATTAGCCGACACTTTGATCTGGATAAAATTGCATACCAATGTTTGACAGTTAAAGCTTTGGCAATTATCTTTAATTTTTTATATATCAACATATCAATGCTTATAGATAAAGATAGATAAAGATGAAAATGGACAATCCAAACGAAAAATATCACGAGAGAGAGAGAGAGAGAGAGAGAGAGAGAGAGAGAGAGAGAGAGAGAGAGAGAGAGGGAGAGAGGAAGAGAGGGAGGGGTGTGGATGGAGCAAGAAACGAGTAATGAGGGTAGGAAACAAGGGAAATCTATGAGGCATTGGCTCAAGTTTCCACTCTTCAATTTAACCTAGATTACACGGAGATTAGACTTTAAAGTCTGATCAGGAAATAGATACGAGGCTCTTCGTCATCGAATCCATAACACATTGATAGATTTAGGACACCGTGTCCGACACTGATATAAAAAAAATCCAGTATTCACGATATTTTGGAGGCATCATTGTTTCAATGATATTACATATATTATGGAGGTGCCGTGGTCTAGTGGTCGTGACTCTCGCCTTCCAGTCACAGTGTTTAGGGTTCAAGTCGCAACCGATGATATCAATTTGTTCCAGCAAGAAGGAAATGCATTAAGCCCCGTTCACATAGGGGACCCCGGAAGCAAAGCGATTCACCCCGACTCTTTGTTAATTCACAATTAAGTGCCTCAGAACAACGAGTCGGGGTGAATCGTGTTGCTTCCGGGGTCCTATGTGACCGGGGCTTTAACCGTTAATCAGTAGAGAGATGAAACACCTGTTTGACATTTCTCCACGTAATGGGAGGGAAGGGTATATGTTTTTTATTTGTACATAGCTATTGTGAATGCTTGAATGAAATCCTTTTACTTTGCTCAAATCATTTGTCCCTTCTGCTTATATTAACTACCGTATCCAACAAGAGGCATTGAGTATCACGCGCTGATGAATTACGAGATTAAAAGAAAAAACGTTTTCTTGCATTTTATCTTCAGTGTATTCATACAAATCGGAGCCAACACCAAACGTTGCCCGATTGAATGAAGATTTAAATACTCTCTGCTTGCCGTGATATAATTGTCTTTGTTTGCTCTCTGAAATGCCCAAACGGCGGGGGATATTTTCCAAATACACATCACCAAGACAAGCTCATGACGCACTTAAAATCACAGGCCTGGCTAGAGATAGCATTCGGGCAACGTTTACATATGAAACAGGTAAACGCGACATACTATGCACATTGGTGAACTATATAAAGTATCGTTGAAAGTACCTCTCGATACCTCTCAACACGATATTATTTCCGAAAATTATGTCGAACGCCAATTCAATGCTGTTTTGTAATGCTATTCAAATCAGAACAGGCTTATTGTTGTGTCCGCACAGTTCAATACACAGCGAACGAATCGATTGTCCATTGATCGATTTTTTCTAAAATAGTTTATATCTTGTTATGACCTCATCATACACATTGATCTGCGTATAAAGCATTTTTAAGGGGCGTTCCCCAATTGCCTCATTGATGTATGAAGAAAATTAATTACAAAATATATGGGAAATATTTGGAGGTATCTCAACCACAGAAGTGATGGCTGGGCTAACATAGACAACCATGAGTCAACACATATTGTCATACAGCAGTGGACCGGTAAAGTGATTTTGGACATGCAAAAATAAATAGAAACAGAAATAAAATAAAATGAAGACAACAACCCACTTTATGCCATGAAGCAAGTTTGATAACCTATCTTTATCAAAATTCAAACCCAATCCTAATTTCATCATCCTAAAGTTGATTTAATATATTATTGTAAAATGTATAACATGCTTGGCAGCAGCCAGATAGAACCAGAAAGACAGTGTCTGAACTTAAAAATGCTGCACTGTAAACTAAAAAGCATTAACGTCTTTCCTTCCAAAGTGATTTTGGCTATCAACCCACATTTGTGACTGGACCTTTACAGTTAAGAATGATGCAGTCGTCAGAAATTAGGTTATATGTGAACGGTTCTCATAAGTCAACCAATGTCTTGCTATGGCCGTGTCATTTTACTCGAAATAGACTTGAGCAGGTCTGGTGCCTGGAAAATACAGAAGGTGAGCTCCGGGAAGAGAAAAAGCCTCAGAAATTGGCGGTATATGTTGTAATGGAATTCTTGATCTATTTTCATACCGTCTGCTTGCATTAAAACATGTTTATCCTAACGTATTTGCAATTTTGCTGATACCCATAATGCATTATTCATAGTCATAAGACGGAGCTATCCCGCCTGAGTATTACCTTGCGCAAGGATTCATAGGAAAAAAGTAGGCCGTGTGTCCGCTATAATACCTTTAGTATAATGATCTCGTTCTGTATATGTTTTCGCTGATTAATATTGACAATGAATATACGTCTATAGTGTGGATTTATAGTCGAGGCTACACAACTTTCTCGTCGCATAATCATAATAATGCTATTGCGAATTATTATACAGCATTGTTGGTTATTTGCGTTAAGCAGCACAGAATATTTTTTAAATATGTTATGAAGATTCATAGCAAACGAATTAGGCCGTGTGTCCGTTATCATACCTGTAGTATAATGATTTCGTTCTGTATATGTTTTCGCTGATTAATAATGACAATGAATATACGTCTAGTGTGGATTTATAGACAAGACTGCATATCGTCACATAATCATAATAATGCTACATTGTTGGTTATTTGCGTCAAGCATCGCAGAATATTTTTGAAATCTTTCTGAAGATTCATAGTAAAAAGTAGGCCGTGTGTCCGCTAGCATACCTGTATTATAATGATTTCGTTCTGTATATGTTTTCGCTGATTAATAATGACAATGAATATACGTCTAGTGTGGATTTATAGACAAGACTGCATATCGTCACATAATCATAATAATGCTACATTGTTGGTTATTTGCGTCAAGCATCGCAGAATATTTTTGAAATCTTTGTGAAGATTCATAGTAAAAAGTAGGCCGTGTGTCCGCTAGCATACCTGTATTATAAAGATTTCGTTCTGTATATGTTTTCGCTGATTAATATTGACAATGAATATACGTCTAGTGTGGATTTATAGACGAGACTGTACAACGTTCGCTTCGCATAATCATAATGATGCTACTGTCTATTATTATACCGTATTATGTGCAATTGGTTATTTGCGTTAAGCATCGCAAAATATTGTTGGAAGGGCAGTGGAAGTGTCGTGATGTTGTGGTTCTGAATCTCGCCTTTCAACAAGAGGTCGTGGACTCGATTCCCATCCATGACGTTAATTTCCTTCCGCAAGAAATGTATCCACTTTGTGCTGCACTCAACCCACGTAAGGTAATTTGGGACGACAGGAAGAAATTCCTTGTAATGCGGGACGCCATAATGGTTGCCAGTTAAAACCGGATATGGTTAATGCAAAACTTTAAGCGCCATGAGCACCGATAAATGGACCTGCCAACATTATCATTATTATCATTATGTTTTTGAAAGAAGTGCCAGTGGCAATAGTCGGAATTGATATATTTTATCCATCTTGTACTATTCAGAAGGATTGCAAACAAACAAAATACGAGAATGAGGGTGATGGGTCTACAAAATATTGAAAATAAAGAGGGAGACATGGAAAATGGGTAATAAGTAAAGAGAGCGTAATGAGGGGAAGCGGGAAAATCAGGGCAAGGCTGAGCCCTCAAGATTTCTAAAGCACATTCGTGGAAAATTAATATCTTGATGAAACTTGTCATCGTGAATATGCGTGCAAAGTGGCTGATGGCAAGACTTATGAATCAATTAGACACTTTTGTATTTTAAAATTGAAGATGTGCACATTTGCAGCTCACCTTATTTCAATATCTATAGAACTTTAGTTATTGTTACTGGGGATGACTAGAAATAGATGAAGATTGACAGATAGGTTTCGAGAGAAAGGGAGGGGGAGAGATAGAGCGTGAAAGAAAGATATGGATTGAGAGAGAGAGGGAGAGAGGGAGAGAGAGAGAGAAAGAGAGAGGGAAGAGAGAGAGAGAGAGAGAGAGAGAGATAGAGATAGAGAGAGAGAGAGAGAGAGAGAGAGAGAGAGAGAGACGGGAAGGAGGAGAAATGATTGAATTTTCGGATATTTTTCATTAATTTCTGAATATCGAAATGTTCTTGCCAAACGAAACTTTAACACCGCAACCAGAATCGACTACATGGCTCTGTAATAAAACTCTGTGGACCCTTACCACAAGACCACGACACCTCCACAAAAATTACATCCTTCTACTTTCCAAGATCAAGCAAAACAATTTTTTCAATACTAATTTACTATCATACAGAAGCGAATAATTCTTCAAACATGTTTTTTTTTTGCATTTTGGCCAGAGCATCATAAAAAGCGATGGATGCTATCCAAACAAAACTATTTTGGGAATCCATATCCGCATGAATTCTGTACAAAAATTAGTAAGATACGCGTGACATTTGGAACATGTTGTGTTCGTAATGCCAATATGTAGTACGATTGCTTTCTCCGATTGGCTTTTATTCATGTCTTTACTGTTGCTCCATCGAACAATATTCTCGACATCCCCTGGAGCAGGAATATTTAGGGAAGAGGAAAGGTCGATAGAATTTGTAGAAGACTGGAGAATAATGATGTTGTTTGCGAGAAAAATCTTATCCAATTTGCAGGTATCTGCTGCATGATTGTCAGGCTATAAGATAGAATTGCCTTGTTGGGTTTAGAGTGTTTCCAATATAAGAGTGAATGCAAAAAAAATGAAGACATGCAAGATAATATTGAATTTGTCTATATCAACATACAATTTTGGCGGTAGATGTTACCTTTAGTGTATTTCATTGCACGGATAGGCAAGTGTATCGTAACGATGTATTGCTTATAATGATTATTCCATGAAGATAGAAATTAATTCGTTGTTATCGTCTGTTGCTTCATTGTCGCCATTATTTCACTCGTCAGGTTTCATTGTTATTTTATTTTGTTTTTACTATTACGAATTATATTGCACTGAACAGTAGGTCGTATATAAAAATTGTACAGAACTCTGGCAACAGAGCTTACATGTATTTTCGACCAAGGTATTTTTAGTTAGGAATATCAAATTGAATTCACAATTATTAATTTTTAGTTAGTACGGTTGCTTTAATATACCATTTCTTTGTTATAACATTAGAAATGATGTGCCGTTATCAAAACCTGTTGAAAGAGTTGTTCACTCCTCATACTTGCATATGGATATATGTTTTTATATTCCTTCTTCTTATTATTTTTACGTATAATAATAACAATTATATTTTGGATTTATAAGGCGCCTTAACATGTCTTCGACTGCTCAAAGCGCTTCCAATATTATTGGCCGGTCACTGGATGGCAATTCAAGCGTAGAATCAACGCAGCCATAGAGGCGCACACATCATCATCCACTGTTTCCTCTTTCAAAACATTGTCCGTGTTTTCACGAAGTGACGGGAACCAACGGGTATTGCTGCATGAAATGAAAGAAATTCCGACAATTCAACGGGCATCCTATCGAACAACGGGTTGACTCTATGGAAGGACACGTTTCAATGAATTCGTAACTCTTTTCCTGTAACAGTGCCTTTTTACTCCCGTCACTTCGTGAAAACGCGGACGATTATATCTTTATTTTATTATAATATTCATCTCTTCCCTGTCCGAGAGTTTCCTAGTTGTTGCATAATGACCCCCCTCTTGCATCGCTCAGTTGTCTGATAATTAGTTTAGAACCTCACACCTGCCATCTTGTGAATACACGATGATGTGCTATCAGCACGTTTGACGTTTCATACACACTCTTATGTTGAAACTCACACACACTGTACATGCACATGGCACACAAGTACACACACACACACCCACACACACACACACACACACACATGCAAACGCGCACACATACATATACACATAAAAATCGACACATGCGCACATACGCTTTCCGTCCCCCCTCTGTATCTCTCGAACACTTTGTCTCCTTCTTTCTCTCTTATCCACACGCTCTTTCACATAATCGATAAACCAACTCACCCCAAAAGTACTTCTGAGAAAAACACACATACGCACAGACGCACATTATTCTGCCCTCCCATGACAAAATAAGTATTAACCTTTTTTTATACACACTCTTGGGCTCAAACACTCTAGTTTTCACACACACTACACATACGCATATGGCATACAAGTACGCACGTGCAACTACACACAATCACACACACACATACATACAAGCATGAACACAAATAAATTCACACACGCGCACATGAGCTCAATTTTTTTCTCTCTCTAGCTCTTGGTCTTTTTCTTTCTTTCTTACCCCCACATACTCTTTCACATAATCAATACACTCACACACTCCAAAAATACTGTAAAAACATACATCCCACAAACGCACACAATTACATCCTACTATTAAAAACGTATTAGGCATGTTTTCACATAGTGTAGGCTACCATAAATCTACAAATTTATCAAAAGCTGTTAAATAACACACACAAAAACATTTCATGCTTACATAAGATACAATATGTTCACATCTTCAAGAGATAACCCATTCGTATTTGCTAAGAACGCAGATAAATACCGGCACACATGGACACATACCCAATTATAAATAAACCGTCTCCGATAGATTTTATGCAAACTTACACACACATATTTATTTTCCAAATGTAGCTTGTAGCATATCGTCAATTTATACAACCCACATACGTTGTAAATATCACACATCAATACATGCGAGTAGGCCTATGTATAAATACTCAATATCAGTCACAAATGTAGACTAATCTTATACACAAATAGAAGGAGTAACACAAGTAGAATAACAATTTAGATAACATAATGACATTTGGATTAGATAGTTTTCAGCAAACGATTTCTGTAAGTTGCATTTCACTTAAACCACACATTATCATGTAAACATTAGGGGGAGAGGCATGGATGACCGGGGGTGTTTAATCAAGATTTGTCGCAGAGACACTTAGTCAGCGCTGACAAATTCCTTGATTGTGATTGGATGAAAAGAACTATCGCTGACAGTTGCTGTGGGAACTGTCGGAAAATGACTCCTTGTTGCTGCGACAAATCTTGATGAAACACCCCCCATGTCTCGATTGTCAGCTAATCAGGTTACGCTGAGGGAGGGAATGAGACAAAATTTAAATATAAATTGTCAATCAATTCTAAGTTAACTATAATTTGGTGATTTTTTGATAATTGTTTGGATTTTTCTTTTGTTCCAGGACAAAGATGAAAACTGATTTTTACCTTGTATGTAATTGATCTTGTTATCCTATTTTGTTGATTTGAGTTCTGTACCAGTGAGGCAGGTCAGGGGTTTCTCAGCTTAAAAGCTATGCAAAGAATCTGCTTCACCTCCACTGTTATATAACTTGCAAAGTAACAGAAACGCTGTTCAGTTTCAGTCACAGCAAAGTCCCGATTCGACGCGATTCGACGCGATTCCTAGTCCCGTTGAGTCCTCTGTGATCTAGCTTATGTGCTCCCTTTGCTCAGGGGCAGATATTCATGCTAATAGGACTCATGTTGAGTTGTAATGAATCGGAATATCTTGCTTCTAAAGCTTTTATATTAGGCCTTCCATTGCTTAAAAAATATGTTCATTACTGGTAAAAGGCGCGTTAAGATTGACAATGATCCCTGTGTCTTTATAAAACATCAAACATGAGTACCCTGCCGAAAGCGACAAATCGATGATTAGACACCTTCGTGACTGTTCATACAAATAAGGGTAACCTCGGGCAAAGGCGATGGCACATGAAATAGATTACGAGGGATTATTTTAAAGGCATAATATGAGGTTCCCCAAAACATTACCTAGTTTTAATCACAATTGTGCACAAGATTTCGTATTATGCTATGCGCGTGTCAGAGAGGAAAAAAAGAAAAAGAAAAGGGGGGGGGGCGGCTAACGGGCCTTAAGGGGAGGGGGTGGGCAAAAATTAATCCGTGGAGGTAAAAAGTGAAGTCATCTTTTTATGTACACACATTTAGGGATGCATAAATTGGTACCTGGAGGAAGTAAATACCATTTTCCATATATATAACTGATAGTATGGAAAATAAAACGCAACGGTGAAAGAAAAAAATGTCGATTTATCGTATTGTAATCATACATATACATTAAGATTGATTGCAGATGAAATACACAAATTACATTTGGTAAGTAGAAGAGGCAAAATCTCAAAGGATTATTAAATATATGAAGACACGCAAACTGAAAGAGACACGATAATCCTAAAAAATAAAATCCAATCCACCTGCATCTTTTCCAATCAAGTACAAACAAGAATTCTTTATTTCCACGAGACATCGTGAATTTTGCGAATTTGGAATCAAATACAGGGATAAAATCACAAAATATACGAATAATCATTTTTCGTTGAAGGGTACATTTACATGCTGAAAACAAATCCAATGCGATGAGATATTCTTGAGTAATATTATCAATGAATGATATATATTGTTACTTGATGTACTCATCCTGACATGGGATGGCGCCAGGGGGATAATCAAACTCGAGATTATGTAGATATAAGATTTGGATAAGAAATGCATTGAGCTTATTGGAGGGTGGGGATGCCTAACAAGGGAGGAACAGAAGTAGATTTTTTTTTTCCGAATGTCACTGTTAATATTCGATATTGTCTGATATCAAATGAGGAGATGTGTAATGGCGGCTTGCTCTATATATCGGTGTATATAATATAATTTGCTGGTAGCGTGGACTTTTTTTCTACATGGGCGTCGTGGCCGTTAATGACGCTGGTTGGGACAGTCAAATATTGATTTTGGGAATAATGGGGAAGGTGTTGCGTGAAGATAAAATCCCGACGTAGCAACGATTCTAAAGGAATTACGCTGAAACAAATCTGAAGTCCGTTTAAATCCACTTGTGACCCTTGTGATAGATTCATTCAACATACTCCTCTAGATAACCGTCAGTTCATGAAGCTCTTGGCCAGTAAATACAAGACATACAATCGATTTTGCAATTTTCCGCAAATTTTAGAGCCTGATTTATGATTGAAAAGAAATATTTGTGTTACGGGGCTCTAATGTGTCATTATGGTGCTTTAATTTCTTTAATTTGATTTCATACAGTTTGAAAACATCGACATCACTGTCTTTATTCAAAGGCAACCTTAAGACTTCTTTGTTTCAGTGCGTCTTTTGATTAATTATCATTGCCTTATATTGTATTTTGTATTTCTATTTTATCACTTCAATTTGCTCTGAGCGCCTTAAGCATGTAACTAGGATAGAACATGTGCTATATCAGATCCATGCATTATTATCATATTGAACACTATTGGGAGTTACCAAAGAAGTAAAGACACCAGAACACTATTCTTGCTCCAAATGTCCACGTGAATTAGAGTACAAGTGAGTTTTTCTTTAACCTACATAATAGTGACAGTCACACCTACAGGCTCATCCAACCCTGCTGCCAGACTGAATCATCTTAAATTTGAACTAATATGAACTATAAAGTCATATTTTATTTCATCAATGAATTTATGCATTTGCAACTGATACGAATAATCTTCAAACATCAGATTTAAAACGGGATGAGAGCAAATAACAATATTTTTTTTTAATACTCTTTGAGAGCTGGATGGGATCAGTCTGTTGTTGTGACTGCTCTATGACAGTCTCGCGAGCTTTTGGTGCATGGAAACCGATACCCTGACAGTGTCCTCTTGTGTCGGGAGCCGTCACGAGTCAACTCCTCATGTTCCCGATGATCTAGTTAGATACGTTCCATGGGACCTTCCCTCTCTCACCTCCTTGGTGAAAGGTCAGGCGTACCTTTAACCCTTTTCCCCCACGTCTTTGCTCTCCTCACACCTCTCCTACTATCGATTACCAACGAGACAATATCGATATGGGAACATGCCCGCGAATGCATTTCTTATCCCATAATACTGCGTTCACACTGCGGAGCAGATCGTCCCCATCTCCCCTGGGCTATCGAAAACTAGTCTGCGAACTCAGCCGAATCTAGGAAAGCTGAAAAAATGAACCTCTTTATAGAACTAATCAGAAATTGTCATTGGACATGTTGGAAATGCATTTTAATGTAGAGTTGAATCATCTGAAGCAAGAAACAACTCGCTCGAACTGTGCTTAGTCAGATTTTTATGGAGTACAATACATGTTTTCAAATCGTGAAACTATGGGTGATTTTGCAGAGTAGTTTGGGGGCGCTCGGGGAAATCGACTTAATCTGCGCGGCAGTGGGAACCGACTTTTACGTGCGGTTGAATAAAAGGCTGAGAGCGATCGTTCAAATACCATGTTATTACTGACAAACAGACAGAGGTTAACATCAATAGAGATGTTTAATGCTTTGTTCGATTGCTCCTTTGATTTCTTTTGGAAAATGCCTGTCGGTGGGTGATGAGGCTGTGTTAGTAGAAGTCGTGTTTACTCTTGACCTTAAACCCCGGTCACATAGGGCCTTGGAAGCGACACGATTCAGAACGACTCTATGTGATGAGGCAGTTGACTGTGAACTAACGAAGAGTCGTGTTGAATTGTGTTGTTTCCAGACCTCTTCTTCTTCTGTCGTTGAACAGTCCACTTCACAGTGCATAACGTACAGGTTGACAGCTACAGTGTAGTAAATGTTTGGTGTGACCGGGACCTTATCGCTCAATCACACTTGTGTGTTTATATTGAACGTCTGCACGCTGTTCATGAAATATGAAATGATCCCCGTGGCGACAGAAATATAGAGTGAAGACGGTTGACGGATTTTGAAAGCTTCAGGCTGGAGCTCGAAGGATGCCCCTACTAGCATTAGCCAAGCGTCTTTCTTTCGCATTTCTAAGTTTGCTATAAATGCCAAGGTCTGAGTCAGCTTTGAAGCATAATTTGGCCATCGGCATAAATGTGTGATTGAGAGTTGACATCACACCAAAGAGCTTTATAGAATTATAAACATAATAAAGCTCTATGCATCACACCTACATAACATAATTATATCTCATGGCAGTCAGCGGTTTGAAGGGGTGTAGCTAGAAAGTTACGATCAATTGCCAATCGACTTCAAATCAGTTGCACAAATTTTCATTTGCGAATGATCATTGCTTCCAACAAGACGCGCAAGAGACCTGAATTTTGATTGGCACGTTCCGATCCACTGTAGTTTGCAGTTGATCACAGTTTTCTAGCAACACTCAGATTTTTACAATTAAATGCATATATATTGCTGACCTTACGCAATATCTGTATTCATCTTCTTCGATTATAATTATTTGGTTTTATTTGCTTTGTAGTATTTTTTTTCAATTTACAATGTAATGCGAAGGTAAAATGGGGTCAGAGGTAAAGCCTGGTAATTGTATTCGACGTTTTAAAGGTCTTTAAAGGTTTTCACACTTAATTTCAACTGTTATTGGAAAAGTCTACATTTCGAGTATATATTTGATTGTGCGCAGAATGCATAAGGCGCATGCGTAATTTTGGCGAAACTGAATGATTAAATCATTAAATTGCATTAGAAGAGTAAAATGTTATTAGCCAGGACCACCTATAGTCGGCTTTCATAACATTGCAGTAATACGATTACATCTTTTAATGCATGAGATAACGGGTCATTGCATTGTGACAGTGTCAATGCTCCCAAAACTTTTATTTCCGTAAAATTACGTCTTACGTCAATTCAATGGCCATGATTTTGTATCACTATTGGAATAAAAACCGGCTTGTTATTGTTTTGTCCGCATAACTCATCACATGACGTACGGATCTATTATCCCATGACACGCTTAATTCTTCTAGAATATATTCCATACATTTGGAACAGAGAGACATAACACGTCTCGATAGTACATCGGAATGCCTCGTAGAATTCATCGCGGCAGATGCTGTGGCATTCCCGATGTCTTCATGCATATTTGAAGCGGACGCGGGAAAAGGGATCTATCATAAAACACGTGACATGGTTGTATATCGATTCATGCCATGTTTGGTGAATTCCACAGACACCTGCCTGTCGTAGCCCTCTTGATACTGCAATAAATATATTCAGTTGGCAATATCCTTTGATATGCCCTTTTGGGGCGAGCTGGAAATGACAAATTTATCCTTGAATATAATGATAATTTACTGCTTTGGAAGGTTTAGATGAGAAACCAAAATTATTCCCCTTTCTGGATGTCGTACACAGAAAATAAAAGATCATAACAGTTTGTATACCATAAGTTGAGATGAATAGAATAATGAAAATAATGGCATACTAGTATATAAGAATAATAACTTTTTAATAGTACTGATGACAATGCTTGCTAAAACGATGGTTATAATAAAAAAAAAATGATGATCATTGTAATGATGATAAACAGAACAATTTACTACCTACCCCTTAATAGGAACTGTACCTCAAAGTAAGAGATAATCGTGCAATTGTATGATTTAAAGGAAGAACAAGTTTAAAGTGTGTGCGTCGAGACGTTAACCATCGCCTCTACAGAGCCCCTGTCAATTCGCAACCTCGTCCCAAGGCGTACCCCCTAATACGGAAGTTCACTCCGTGACGCAGCGCCTTTAAATAAAGACAGATATAACCACATCGTCTCTGTTTGATTCTACGACAAAAAAAAACTTATAAATGATAATTGAAATAGCGATAGGCACATCACATTCTTACGTGTTCGCAGACATACTCAGTTTATGTAGATATCTATACATTATTATTAATATGATGTTTGGGCCGGGAACTTAAATACTCGAGGGTCTATTGTCGCTTTGAACATGTAAAAAGTCAACCTTCCGAAGATAAACATGGAGGAGATAATAGTCATGAAGTTGACATGCTAGATTTAGTACTTCAATATATTTAGGTCTGGCGAGGAAACGTACTCATCTAATCCACTACCCTGCTGCCTGCCACATCAAATAAGGCACAGGCTTACCCATGTAATCCTTCCCAGCCCCCACCCCCCAACACACACACACACACACACACACACACACTCACAGACACATACACAAGATACAAGATACACCGACACACATGTAACTCAGGGGGCAAACAGTGCATATTTTTAAGCATTGATGCTAAAAAAAATACATCATCATCTGACGGATGATTAGAGTATATATTCTGTTGAATGGTCGATCCAAATTTTTGATGAAACAGTGAACGTCTTGAAATCGGTATTCAAAGAAAATGACGTTTTTAGATTCCCGTCTTACAATTTGTTTCCCTAGATAAGATATTATCTTTATCAAGTAACAACTCCATCTAATACAATCGCTCTAAAATCACGTACACTATCCATTGATTCTGCGCAAAATAGATTACTCGAAATTAAGATTATCTTGAATACTTTGAAATTTACTGGGAAGTCCTATGAATATAATTCATCATATTTGTCGACAAAGAATTTGTTTACTGCCCTGCACGATGATAACAAATTTGTTTAAATATAATAACAGTTGTAGCTAAAATGATACAAATCCTAACGTACCTAATGTTGTGGTTACAGCCGCACATTATTCTCGTTCATTGCAATTCCAGGTATCGGCTGCAAAATCTTGTATCTAATTGAGATTAATGTTTGTTGGGTCGAGAGGATAATGCTAGTGTTTAATTGCTCAACATCCCACAGCGGAAATCGGCACTGTCACCAAAATGGATGTCCGATTCCGCAAAACCTTTTTACACTTGCGGCTCGAACACCATGAATAATGCAAAATCTAAAGAAAAGCTGACAAAAAAGGTTTAATTTCGCAAAATAATTCTGACTCTTATTGGGAAACTTGCGATTTTGCGCTGATCTGCCGTACGAATTGATGAGATCCTTCCGGTAGAGCTAATTACACGATGTTTGGAGGTTGTTCGGGGCAGAAAGGTTCATCTCATTCAGAGACGCTTAGTCAATCAATAACCTTGAAGGGTCCCCGACTTTCGAATGAGGTGCTTTCCTGTGTTAGATTATGCGAAATTACTCTATGTGACACCATTTTTGTTTCTTTATGTTTGGATGTTTTTCTTCATTTTGAAACAGATAGTACAGTGACGATAAAATGCAAGGCATGTGAGAGAGAAAGGGACAATCTAGATAATAGTTATGCTAACTATGAAGATAATCACATCAAAACCTGTAATGTGACAGCAAATCGTATGTAAGCATAATTGCCAGAAACATTCATATAAAGTGATGTATTCAATTGAAATTTCATTCATTTACCATGCGTGGACACAATGTGTTCAAATATTGTATTGTCCTTCACAATAATAGTAAAGGTATTCAATAAAGTTGATAACGGGACAAAGCATGTTCCTCAATTATATTGGCATGAGTTACTTATTAAAAGGACCCGGAGTTAATCATTTTAGTGTGTTCCATATTGCAACTTGCCATCAGCTCGCAGTGGGCGTGGCCGCAGGCTTCGGCCCTATATACCAACAGGGCTTTTTGGTCGTGCAGTCTGTCTGTGACCCCCGTGAACACTCGATACGCAGTTGCACTTGGATCCTGAGGATCATCTAGGCAAGCACGCTGAAGTGGGGTTACACTGATAGCGTTGCACAGTGTTGCTGTGTTATGTTACAACCTTGTGCAGAGAAGAAGCTGGCAGTGGTGAATGACATGGATTAGCTAGATATTGAGAAATGATCGTGGATGACATGATATGATGAAGATTACCTAACTATCATATTATTTCTTTGCAGTATTTCAGCAGCGCGGCGTGGGCATGGCAGCAGTTGCGGCCATTTTTTGGTCCCATGACTCTGCAGAACTCCCTGCGGACTGCAGGGAGTTGTTACGTTTGTTACGCTATGGACATCGCCCAATCCCAGACACCCTATAATCCTCAGGGTCATCTATTATTACCGAGCACCTGTTTCACTTCTATGAATATCATTTCATTTATCTACAGCGTGCCAGCAGCTCGGTACGCCATGAACATTCCGCAAGTACAAATTATATGGGACTTCCAGGATCACCTGTCGGGCCCGAACAACTATACCGTAACCTTAAGTATTCTTCCATTTCTTTGCAGCTTGCCAGCAGCTCGGCGTGGGTGTTGCCGCCGTCTTCGGCCCCATAACTCTGCAGGACTCCCTGGCGGTGAAGTCGGTCTGTGACGCTATGGACATCCCCCACATCCAGACACACTGGGAACCAACTGACCATCTACCAGGGCAAAGCACCATCAACATGTTCCCTTCCAACAGAGTCATGAGTGAAGCCATCCGGGACCTCGTCATCTCGTTCGGATGGAGGAAAATATCCATCATCTACGATGACTATAATGGTAAGTGTTTCTGTTGAATACAGTGTTTTTGTTTTCACCAAGTGATGGTAGCCAAAGAAGATTTGTGTTCTAATACCATACACTACCTGGCAAAGCAGCAACCTAAATTCTAAAAAGTCAATTTGAAATATGTCTTAACTCGACAAAGAAATTTATCAAATGCTATGTCTATCCAAATTTTTATCATTATACGTTAAGACGATTTTTATTTTATATGTATTGTGGAATGAATAATGAAATGTTTTTTTCCTAATTTTGAGAAAATTAGTTTTACTCCCTCTTGCAATTTCCAAACAATCCAGGAAATCACGAATCACAAGTTATGGGTCTAAACATACCCCCTGGACTGCCCCAGGGCTGAGTGCATAAAGCTAAGAGTTAACAGTAGATCTACACGCGACTCTCTGAACTTACTGTTAACTCTTCCTCAGGCGTGATTCAGCGCCAGGAGTTATGACTGAGTTCTGCAAGGATCACCAGTCGTTCGTAGAGCCGTGCGTACCTCTCTGAACAGCTTTATGAAACACAACCATTGACTTCCCAAGGATTTTTTTCTATCTGACGATGATTCTGCCATGCATTCAATGTTAAAGTGAATCTGAATGTGAAAAATTAATGGTCTCTGCATTTTCGATCTTGTTCTCTTTTTTTCTTTTTTTTTGTCTAGGCTTGGCGAGATTAAAAAAGGTCCTCCAAGAATCGATGTATAAAGGTACAGAGATAACCATGTATTCCATCCAAGAAATGAAGTTTGGAACCATGATGAAGAGAATCAAGACTTCTGGGGCTAACCATATCATCCTGGACTGCTCCAGGTCAACGCTGCTCGATGTGCTGGAAAAAGTAAGAGGACATATATATCATAGCTTCTGAAACAGGTTCTGCTCATGAAACTAGTTACATAATAATTTACACCTCTAACGCTTTATCGTTTAAATCCGATTTTTATCAAATTTTTGAAAGTGTTGTTTTAAAAAACAATTGGAGTTTGTCTCTCACATCTATTTGGTTAAAGACAATGTCTGTCTACCGCTCATGACGCATAATTATGAAGGGACGACGCTTGGCCGAAGTCAAAGAATGTGTACATTTAAAGGGGACCTACATTAAGACATTAAATTGCTATCATTAAATGGAGAAGAATTAGCTGAACAAACTGTGGAAATTTGAGCAAAATCGGATAATCCATTCAAAAGTTATGAATTTTCAAGGTTTTGATTTACACCCCTCATGGGCTCCTTAAATTGGCAAACGTACAGGCACAAAATGGCTGCCAACATGGAGAACTCTCCATTTACTTTGTACACAAAATTTCACATTTTCCTCTTTTCCAGAAAAGTAAACAAAATTTTGTATTTTCGGTCGAGTATATCATAGCCACATTAATTCTGCAAGCATTCCAGAAAGAACGGTGTTGATTCCTCATTTGAAATACGATATTGATCCATTTTCAATAAATTTATATGCAAAGTGAATGAGGAGTTCTCCATGTATGACATCACAGATTATGCTAATTGGCTATACGTTGCCAATTCAAGGATGCTCAGCACAGGTGGAAATGAAAACTTTGACAATTCATAACCTTTGAACGGATTATCCGATTTTGCTCAAATTTTTACAGGTTGTTCATCTGATTTTTCTTCATTTACTGAGAATACATTCTTGTCTGGGTGTAATTCCCCTTTAATATCAGTCATGCGGGTTCGCGCAGTTGCGAACACTGCATGGGCAGACGTTGGTTTCATTCTCAAAGGTGTGAATTAGCCTTTAATATTAAATTAACATTCTAGTTTTGGGGTGATCTCCTACATATGACCTTTAGTAGTCCACGTATTGGTCCTAGACCCACTCTAAGAATTATTTTTTTACTATCAGCTAATTTCATTTAAACAAAGGCGCCTGAAATATTTGCAATATATTCCGAATTCGATCCAAATGCAGTATAGTTACGGTATGTGTATGTGATATACGATTATTACAAAATACTAGGGAGCAACGATAAAGTTTATCAAATCACAAACTTAATTACAGATGCCAGTATTATTATCAATATTTTGGTGATTCGGTTTTGTTGCAAGATTCACGATAATTTTACAAAAAAAATGTAGTCCTCAGAAATATTGTCTCCACAAATTGCTAGCATCGTGCATTGATAACGGGAAATTGATTTTGGCAATTTTGGCCAGCCATAGAAAAGGCAGATTACTACTCTCTCGTTCATTCATCAACAGCAGATCATCTCAACACCAGTCCCCCGGGACAATCATTGGAGGTAAACTTTCATCAACCTTCTTCTCCCGCAGACAGGGGGAATCCATCATGGAATATTTGATAACCTGGGGGTGGTTTCACGAGATGGTTGCGATGGGAAGTATGTGGATATCCCATTGAAATTCGTGTTTTATCTGCGATGTTTGATACAATGCGATGGCGGGGATATTTGTAGTTACGAAGCGTCGTGCGTGTTTCGTGAAACACTCTACCCTGCAGAAGAGAATACACTGGTTCAAGAGACTCCACTGGTCATGCGCAGTATTGGGTTGTGGTATGGGACGGGGATGAGGGGAAGAGGGATCTCGGGAGAATGAATATTCAGTCTATTTTTCTGTCGTCTAGTGTCAGGACAACCACCTCTGGACAATTACCATCCTAAGACAACTACCCTTAGGACAATTCGCTTTAATACTTACCCCATACAGGATAATTCCTCGTGTAGGAAAGCTATCCCAGGACAATTACCCACACGCGTGGCTGGGGAGGCGGAGGGGGCGGGCGTCCCCATGAAAATAAAAAAAAAAGAACATGAAAAATAAAAAACAAAAGTACATAACTTTATGAGGGAATAATGACAATGCGGTGTACTTTTCGTATGGGTTAGCTGTTCCAGGTGTAGTTTCCATATGAAGGTAGTTGTACAAAATTTTATACTAACATAATCTTTAGCTACAACAGCATTAGATGATCACATTGAAATCAGATTCAACATGTGTATGAATATTCAAAATCTATTTTATTCTTTTGTTTATTGTTTTAATCACCGTTTGTCTTCTCGAAATTTATGAAATTACAGATGTTGCACCTCCAAATGCTAATGGATTATTATCACTTCGTTTTAACATCTATGGTGAGTACTAAATATCTCTCTCCCCTTTCTAACATGCTTTTGATTTCTCCAATCTGCTTCATCCCTTATCCTACTTAGATTCTGGAAGCTCAGATGCTATTGAGTGGTTATAACTACATCATCACCTCATTGGTTAGTATTGATAACTTCCACTATCGCTAAAAGAGGAAAAGGCGCTGGAAAAAAAAACTATACCGTGTTTTAAGTAATTGTCATATTGCTCATAAGGAAACTTTATAAGAAGTATTATTTGGTGTATCATGAAGCCTTCTACCAAAAGCACTCTAAAATCTAAGGTTGCGTTTAATTCTTAAAATTGTACCACCTGTAACTTTCAAGTGTTCTTCATCACAAGAATAATATAGATGTGGGAAGATAGAGTAATGGGCAAAGAGTAAGGCCCTTCAAATGCCGCTCCTTTAAGGCCATATTTTGGGAAATTGTAAACAACGTACCAAAGAATTCCCAGTAAAATCAACAAAAAACTTATTATGATTTTAACAATCATAATTTCTTGTCCCTCCCATTAGCAGAATAATAAATTAGAATCATAATCTTCGCGTCCCACTCGATTTCCCGTTTCTTAGCATGCAGTGTTATATGAATCATTTATCATGGACGCATTTCTCTTTGGCGGGGGCTCACTAACACATAATTTTCTTTGGATTATGCTAATCTTATAAATGTAATCTAGATTAATCGCTGAATAAATATCATTCTTGAATAATTGCGCTGGAGTAACTATCTCATAGAATTTTATGTTTCAAGTATATATCTATTTCTTGTCAGTGTGTATGATTTTGCAGCTATGATAATTTCTATCTTTCTCAATATTCATTTCACAATGAGGGGGCCAGTTTGTGACAATTTGTTATCCATATATAACATAGAAAACCGAAATTTCTTCCATAGCCCTGTGGACTTGGTGATGCACTATTATTGGAATGAGAATACAAATTGATTCTAAATTTAATATTGTATCCTTATCTAAACGATTTTAAACGATCATTATTATCTTCATTAAGCCCATAGGGCCATGAAAAAGGTGTGATTTATAAATGTAACAGAGACACCAAAACGGTCACAAAGTGGCCTCCTCAATTATAGAAATACCATTTTGAATAAGGAGAATCTTGCGCGCATCGTGGGGGGGGGGGGGG
>BQKZ01002730.1:5616-24691 GCA_036244855.1 Temnopleurus reevesii | reverse complement strand
GGGGGGGGGGGGGGGAGGGGTTATAATTTTAAAGGCACTTCTCTCCTGACTGATTGTGCTGGCTTTGATGGCACATTCTTGCACATCATGAAAGACCTATGCCGAACAGGGAAGATTCGGTTTACATTATAACGCCGTTAGAATGTTTACACAATTCAATGTGTGTTGAACCAGGTGACTTTAAGACCCATCTGATGGCTGCTAAAAATAACATGCGACCATGCCGGTATATTCATTACTGCTTCACGTTATATATACATGATATACGTCCAAGGTGAAGTCTGTGGGAAAGTTTGTAGAAAGTTGCAAGATTTGCAAGAACAGGGACCTGTAACATAAAACAGATATGATTAATTGAAGACTAATTGTATCTTTGAGGTACACGTTTTGTCATATTTATCGGAAGTCCTCATAATGATGCAGTTGATTGGAGCGCGTCAATCCCATCTAGTGTTCTATGTGCATCTTGTTACAATGCGGGTTCCAATTTGCAAACTGTTTGCCATTGATTGCAACTTTCTAGCAGCAGCAGTACCCTTCATGTTCATTAAACCCTTTTGTGTAACGAGCACCTGTGTCATCCCCACTACACAGCCATTTTCTGCGATGATTTGTAGTAATAGCACCGTTGATCTTCCATGAAAAAGAAAATCTCCATATATTCTAAACATTAATAATTGCACTGTCTTCACTTTCGAATACATTTTATTGCATCATTCAATGTTGTCATCTGTTTTCACTTCATCATTGTATTCTTTCCCTGATGAACAATGCCTTCATTTAAGTGACATTTCATTGTTTGCATGATTGTTGCATTGTCGCATTCAAGATCCATAATTTACCAACTTTTCTTCTCAATTGGCACTTCAGTAGACATTATATTTTTGTTGTCTTTTTTAATATAATATATATTCCATATTTGTTTTACATGTTTTATTCAATCTATTTTTTAGCAACCGGATCTAATTCTTATCAAGATAAGCAAAATATTATCATCTGTTTGGTGCCCACATTTGTTTGGGCTGTATACTGAGTTATTGGGTGTCCAGATGGGCTTGGTTATCCGGACGGCGGGTTTTTACAAATCATCTTTAAAAATTGCCTCAAATATTTCACGAATTTCCTCAAGTTTCTTGTTGATAAAATTCCAAAGGACAAATATTTTGAATTTCTACAGTTCTTTGATTGGTAATTGATGCACAATTGGAAGAGAAATGCAAGTTTATGTTTGTTGATCATCCGGATATCCACCCGTCTCCATCCTTATCATATCATTATTATTGGAAACTTTTGACCATCATTCCTAAAGATGTGGCCACATCAATGTTTTTGTTTTCATAAAGCTGTACATCGAGGTACTCAAGACCCTATGTATAACTGGTGACCTTTTTCAAGCGCAAACTTAGCCACAACATGAGCGGAGGAAAGGAGCAGTTTTATACGTAGAGTCATGGGAACCTCTATGCACATCTTTATATGAAACGGGTACCTCAGGTTCTCAATGCAGAAAGAGAAGGGTAGTTTTTCGCGCCCATCCAAAAAGATGCAATGCTGTCATTAACTTATATTTCACTCAGGCTATCAGTAGTGTGGTATGTTGTGCATCGTTAAGTTGGTACGTCTTCTTTGACGATCCCAGACATTTATTAATGACGAATTGGTTTATTTCTTTCATTCTAACAGTTTGCCATTGTTTTTTTTTTCTTTAGGACACATTCTCAATGGATCTGACCCGGTATATTGGAGATTTCGTCAACATGACGGCTTTCACGATGGTTGATATGAATTCAACCCAAAACACCCAAATCGTCAAGGAGTTTAAGCAGTATGCTTTGAGAAATGAGCTTGCACCGGAGGATGCTGGCATGACGGTAAATTAATATGCAACAAGATAAGCAAAAACAAACAAACAAACAAACAATACAAAAAAACACGATATATAAATTTAGGTACAGGGCTTATTGGTGATTTCGTCAACATGACGGTTTTAAAGATTGTTGATATGAATTCAACGCAAAACACCTAAAATCGTCAAGGAGTTTCAGCAATATGCTTCGAGTAATGAGCTTGCGCCAGAGGATGCTGGCATGACGGTAAGTAAACATTAAATAAAGACAGACAAGCAAACAAACAAACAAACAAATTTAGAAAAATTTAGCTTCGTACATGGGGTATTTCTTCAACATGACGGCTTTTACAATGGTCAATAAGCAGTATGCTCTGAGAAATGAGCTTGAATCAAAGGATGCGAGCATGGTAATGAATAAAGAAACAAACAAACAGACAAAATAAACAAACAAAGCTAAAGAGGTACTTTGGTATATTGGTGATTTCGTCAACATGACGGCTTTCACGATGGTCGATATGAATTAATCACGAAACACCCAAACCGTCAAAGCAGTATGCTCTGGGAAATGAGCTTGCCCCTGAGGATGCTCGCATGGCGGTTAGTAAAGATGAACGGATGGTAAACAAACAAAGAGACAAGATAAATAAACAAGCAAACAAATAATTACTATGGTCGATATATATTTGTATCGGAAAACATCCATATCGGAAAGAAGTTTAAATTATTTGCTTTCAAATCAAATGTTAGTATCTACTTTAGATATGAAAACATATTCACAATTCTCGTTTCCACATGTTGCATGCTACAAAGGAATTCATAATTTCCGTCTTAGGATATTTTGAAAGTAAGTCGGAATTTACAGCAAGTCAAATGGAACCAGTTAGCATGCATGAAACTTTTTTTTTCGTTGGAGCGCACCGATCAACTGCAGTTTGCAGTTAATGTCAACTTTCCAGCAACACCCAATAAACTATGGAGATAAATATACCATTTCCAACAAATATAAACGAGTATTCATTTCTGTAAGCTATTCATTCTGTTTTGATAATTTATCAACGCATCTATGTAAAACTCACAAGAAATCCAATTTCATTCAAATATGTTTGCGGTCCAACCATGTGGTGCAGGGTTATCTTCCAAGAAAAATAATCAACTGGGGACGAGTTAGTTAGATCTACTCGGAACGTCGTGTTTTTTTTAATTTAATTTGTTTTCGAGGTTTTGCTCAGTCCTTTTTCAAGACTTTTTTTGAAAAATAACCATCCACCACATGGTACAACTGCAAACCTATATAAAAATGTTTATCCTACCATGCAAATAGTCTTCTTGTCTTGTTCACACCCCCTTTTGATGAGACAAACCAGCATTTTGGTGAGTAAGGTGTATTTAGGTATTTTACAGCAGCCTGAAAAGAGGAAAAAAAGAGGAATGAAGCAACACACTAATATAAAATTGAAAGTGAACAAAAATAACTGTATTTATCTCTGCGTGAAAATATTCATACTATTTGATATTTCTATTATTCATGTTTCGTTTTACAGACCGAGGGTGCATTAACGTATGACGGAGTGAACCTCATATCGAAGGCGCTACACCATGCCAACCGTCAGACCAGGGACCTCTCTGTTAGAGCGCTCTCGTGTGAAAGGGCCCAGCCGTGGGAACCGGGGTTCACACTGTACAACGATATTGCATCGGTATACATTATTTATTTTTATTATGTTCTTATTAAAACACGACATAAACTATTTTCGAAAAATTAAGTCGAACGCAAATTCAATGATCCTTTATACTGCTATTTAATTCGGAACAGGCTTGTTATTGTTATGTCCGCACAGTTGAATACATAGCGTACGGTTCTATTGGTTTTGGCCCACTTAACTTTTCGGAAAAAGTTTATATCGTGTTCTAATCTCTTTTTACATGTACTATGTAAAGCCAGTGATATTATTTTTATTAGTATTACATTAACCGAAATCAAATGCCCCCCTCTCCAACAAAAGTATCAACGAGAGAACAAAAAATAATTATAATATCAATTCTACTTTACGATTCTATCAGTATATATTTTCCCAGCCAATATCTTAGTGTTTTCAAGCGATTTGATAATTTGATCATTTAATTTCACCAAAATTAAGAACACACGAAATGCATTCTTGGCAAAATCAACTGCTCTAAATTTAAATTATTTTTAAATGGTTTTAAATTAACTGGAAAACCTTCATTGAAAAAAAAAAACACATAACATGAAATGACTAATATAAAAAAGCAAGTATTTGAATGAAGTCACATAAATGATAAAACTACATATACGTAGTTTGAAATTAACTAGAGGAAAAACACATTAGATGATATGACTGATATTAAAAAGCAAGTGTTTACATGTAGCTATATCAACTATAAAACTACGCGTAGTTTTAGTTCCATTTTTGTCTCCATTCCCTCTATTTCTCTCCGTCATTCAATACCTTCACTCTCTATCTCTCTATCCCATCTTCCTATTCCATACCTTCTCCGTCCCTAGTTCATCCTTTCTATTCTTGCTTCTCTGTTTGTTTTTTCTCTCTCTATTTCTCTGCCCATGTCTTTTATCCAGTCCTTGCTCTCGTTGCTTCTGAATTGACATATACAGCACATCTAGACAAAGTTTTTGAGAAAAAACAAATTCGTATACACGCAGTTTTCGGTGTATAATGATTCGTTGCGGATAGCACTGTCCATCTTTATCACTGGATTTATTTGAATAAAAACATGTATTGCACTACCATGACTCAACATTTTTTTTAAAACAGATGAACTCGTAGGGGTCAAACTGTGTTTCACGGAGCTGCAATTTACAGTATTGATGTAGCGTGAAATTCGAAACCCATATTGTCACTATGATGACTGCACGTGACCGAAATAAGATGATCTGTGCAATTACCCCGCCCTATGCCAGTTACCCATCCATCTCCCTTTTCACCAAAATTATGGAAGTTTCAAAGTACGCTTACATACAGGTCAAATGCGTCCCCGTGGTAGCGGATTATTTTTTTTATTTGGGACGAAAGGTTCTTGAAATAGAGTATATACTATTAGTTGATGACTCCGGATGCGATTCTCACTTCCAGGAACTCACATTTCGCCCGTACTTTCATGAAGTGGTGATAGCCAAAAGACATTGTTGCATGAAAATAAGGAAATCCACACATAGTAACGGTTCAAAGACATCCTATTGTCATGCGTGTAAATCTTAACAGAAGAACAGCTTTCAATGAAATTGTAACTGGTTTCGTGCAACATTTTGCTATCGTCAGTTTGTAATCAAGAACACGGACGATTTTGAATGAGCGGTAGCTGGAAAAGATTTGTTTGCGTACTTTGGTTGCAAAATTCGCGTCCCGGATGATAAACCTTGCATTCCATGCCACGAATTAAATGACTTGTCCTAAATCCCAAATTTCACCACCCGGTGGTAACATTCAAGGCACACTTGAACCGTCGTTGACCGTACTTCAGGCCTACCAAACAAAAATGAAAATCCATGCAAGACACGAGCTCGGTGCGACCCTACCGAGTCATGGCTGAGCTCGGCCGTGTTAGTAGGTTAACATCAGCCTGACAGCTGACTGAACATTGTAGGGTGCCCCTATTGGATGGACGAATAGGTCCGGTCACACTTTTGCGTTAAAAGTCACAATTTTACATGCTGTGGAAAAAAATTAATTCTGTAACCCATTGTGTGTTGAATTGATTCTAAACGTAGGCCCAAAACATTGCCTAAACCCCCAGATTGCATGGGCACTGCAGACACTAGAAACCGTGTTCTGGCTATTGAGTGTTCTCCCTTAGTTTACACAGGAAAGAACACCTCGCATAGAGGTGTATCTATATTTGTGCAAAACTGCGAACAAAACCAGCTATAAGGTAGCCAATATGATCAAAATATTATGCTTGACTGAACGCATTTAATCCTAGAGTTTTGCTTACATGATTCTGCCCAAGATTTACTTTTTCATTAATAAGATTGTTTTGTATTTCTTTTATTTTTCTTCACGCAGACGACGTTACCCGGGTTGACAGGCAAAGTTGAATTTGACAATGGCAAGAGGTCAAATGTTGTCTTACACATTACCAAACTTCAGGAAACAGGAATGAGACAGGTAAATTTGTTTGATATTCTAACCTTAATTGTTGTTCTCTACTTGTTATTCGTCTTTTCTAAAGAAATACAAATACCAACCACATATAGATTCACAAATTTCTGAAATTGATAAGAATCAATACGACTCACTGCGAACAACAGACTGGATAGAGGTTGTTGTGTTATGTGATGGTCAGCCTATGCAACTTATATGGTAATGGGATTAAACTAATTTAAACCGGCCTGTAATTCGAACGTTCTAAATCAGGTGTTCTCAAGCATTCTAAGATAATGCTCAAATGGCTTACAAATGATTTAAGGTTTCTGTAACGGCGCCGGAAGTTTGCTCTAATGCATTGTTTTTCATGTTTCTACATTGTTTGTAGATTGGAAACTGGACTGAGGAATTGGGCATTTCGATGTATCCAGCAGTCGACGCATACTCCTCTGTAAACAGAGTCGGCATCAATAGAACACTCAACGTCACCACTGTACTGGTAAGAGAACATTCTAATATTGATATTCTCCTACAGAAAGTTTCCGCCATGTTAGAAGACACGCTATTATATCATTCGTGTTTTTTTTTAAGACGTGACGGTAGCCAATTGTCATCAATTTTAGAAATCGGTTGACGGAGGCCTGTTGACCGTAGAAAAGGATTATGCAATCCATGTACTTGTAAAATGATACGCGCATTATAGTTATATGCACATGTCATTTTCTGGGCACATCGGTTGCGCACTTCCTTTTCTACCATCCGCAAGCCTTCGTTCATCGATTAAGGCCCCAGCACACCAAACACGGCCCGGCATAACGGCACGGTATTTACGCGCAATCTTGGTTGCTATTGGTCAGCGCGCTCCTCCTCGCAAAGGATGTGTAACAATTGGCCAATCACAGGGGAGATAGCGCGTAAAAACCGTGCCGTGATGCCGCGCCGTGTTTGGTGTGCTGGGGCCTTCACGCTAATATTTTACGAAACCATTTACGATTTCATTAAAACTTGTTCCTCTGTATAACTCGCATGTACTTTAAAAGAATGCGTTTCAAAATTGTTGCTATATCGGGATTACTTTTTTGACAATACCCTTTAGCTACTTCGTGAAAACAAGGACGATATATGCGTCAACAGACATTGAAAACAGTAAAAGTTAATTCAGCAGGTGATATATAGCGTTGGTAAACACGAGCGACAAGCAATTTGTTACACGGTCGACTGGCTTACTGTTGGTTGAAGCCAAAGTCTGGCAATGCACGGTGGAGTAGAATTCGTTAGTCTATCCGGCTAGTCCTCCAAATAGCTTGGAATGCTTTCATTGCATGGCAATCCAGCGCGTTCAAAGTATATTACACGTCTTTCAAAATGACCCAATCTTACCAGCTCATACAAATTAGCTTTTCATTGTTTTTCATGTGTTTCCTTACTTACTTTCCATCTAGGAAAAGCCATTTGTGATGTACAGAGAGACCGAAGATGGCCGAACGCTCGAAGGGAACGATCGGTTCGAAGGCTTCTGCATCGATCTACTTCGTCACCTTTCGGAGAAAGTCGGTTTCGACTACAGGATCAATCTGGTCAAAGACGGCAACTATGGCGGACAGAAAGAAGATGGTACCTTTGACGGCATGGTGGCTGAGCTCATAGAGAGGGTTAGATTAATCTTTCATTACTTTATGACTTTTAAAACCCACATTTTATCCATTGAATTCTATGACTAATGTTTCAAGTTTAATTTGACGGTTTTTAAAGACGGGGATACGGAGGGGGTAAGCCTGACTAACGCTTACATATATGTCATTATCTGTACGTACTATAGACAAATGGCCCTGAATAAAATTGATGGCTCACAATGTTTACCGATTCGAACCAGCAATTACCAGATCTGAGCTAACAGTAGTTATAATGTTAAATCTAATTGTGTAAATTTCTTCTTATCTAGAATTGGATTTCGGTCTATTTTTTTTTCCAATCTGACCCCGAGGTTTCAAGAGAGGAAGGAGATTTCGAATTTTGTCGACTTTCCCATCATAATAGATGTCGGAAGTACACATCAACACGTCCATCGGTTCCGATTTCACTTGGCTAGTTTTAGATGGCGTCATAATTGGACATGAAGAACAGGGGAATTGGGCTCGTCCTAGATGAACGAGCAAACTTTAAAACTCAGAAATACACATGACAGATTATGGTAGTGGACGACGTGCTGCTCACGATGAAACATAGCTGTGACATGGCACAGTTTTGCACAAATCAATGCTGAACGACTGTCATGTCAACATAAACTCTGGATGTGCATTATCATGGCGTCTCTGACTGCAATTTCCTTCATACTGGCCCGGTTCAGCCCAAACGAGTGGTTTATTTTAGTTTAGTCCATTCTAACAAAAATGTTTCTATTAAAAATGGTTTCATGTATCTGCCTCTCATCCCTCTGTCTCCTTGCCTTTAGGAAGCTGATCTTGCAGTGGCACCTCTCACCATATCCTACGTTCGCGAGCAGGTCATCGACTTCTCGAAGCCCTTCATGTACCTCGGAGTGACCATCCTCTACCGCGTCCCCGAGCCCCAGAACCCCGGCGTCTTCTCCTTCCTCAACCCGCTCAGCTTCGACATCTGGATGTACATCATCATGGCTTACCTGACCGTGAGCCTCTCCTTCTTCATGCTGGCCCGGTTCAGTCCATACGAGTGGTATAACTCGCACCCGATCAACCCCGAGTACGACGCGGTGGAAAACCAGTTCACTCTGCTCAGCTGTCTCTGGTTCTCCTTCGGCGGGCTCATGCAGCAGGGGTCCGAGCTCAATCCGAAGGCGTTTTCCACCAGAGTCCTCAGCGGCTTCTGGTGGTTCTTCTCGTTGATTCTGGTGTCATCGTACACCGCTAATCTGGCTGCGTTTCTAACGGTTGAGAGGATGGTGTCGCCCATAACCAATGCGGACGATCTCGTGAAACAGACGTCGATAGAGTACGGAACGAGAACGAGTGGATCAACCAATACATTTTTTAAAGTAAGTAACTCATTGGTTGGTTGGTTTTGTAGTACCAAGGCGCCTCTCAATCTTCCATGAAAATTACGCATGGTTTAAGTGGCCCATATGTTTACGACTAACATAATACATATACTATTACACATTAACATACCAAAGACGAAAGAGTATATCATTAATCATGGGCATATTTGGTCGACATTGAAATGATTAAAATCATTATCTATCATTGTGATCATTCCAAAAGTCCTCAAGAGAAGGATGCTTAATTGTTATCTAAATAGTTGATTCTGTACACGATTAGGTTTTTTCAAAATATCAGTCCCAACGTTTAGTACGTACTAAACTCTGCTGCCTCCATTAAATCTTATGATCAGTCAGTTAAACACGGGGCATTTTTAAGCGATATCAGACGTAAAGGATTATCCAGAAACAAGTGAATGTGGCATATCACACAAGGAAGACTGGCTCAACGCGGGGTAAACACTGGATAAATGGGAATGGGGCTTGAACATGATTAGATAGGACATACAGCTTGGTTTTAGATTTTTGTTTACATTGCACAGTCACAATGTTTGACACCAACTGAATCAAGCCAATTAATTAAAAGCTGATCAAAACTGGTGAAAATTGATACGAATGGACGCCAGAAATATTACTTTATTACCCTTCTAAACTATGTCATGGATCTAGGGCAGCAATACCTCTGCCTTACCCTCATTACATCTTCGACATGATCAGAAGACAATTTTGTTCTATATGTAAACTTAAATGATGAAGCTCATGGAGTCACGCAGATAACACAATTAGACATCCCAATTTCCTTTGCGTACGGGACATATCAAAATGGCGTCTTATTAATAGGCTTCCCTCTAAGTCGCTACAGTTACTGATACCCAACTCAGCAGCATCCGACATGCTTTAGGTGTCATCTTCGAGCGTCCAGCCCGCTGGGGCATTCACTTTACAATCCCCGCATTCCTCTGTGGCGTTATGCTAGGCCCCGGTTGCACTGCCGCCTACGATTGCCTCGGACAGGCACTGAGTCAATCAGCTGCATGGTTGTAATTGATCGTAACTTCCCAAGTGTGACCGGGATATTGCTAATGGGGACTCCCCAGTGCGCCAAATACATGAAAGCCGAAGGGGTGTTGAAGAGGATTAAACAGTTGACAGTACTAATGCCGTCATGCGATGTGATGATGTTTGTTTTACCAGCGTGAATGTGATCAAGTTGTCAGCGTGTCACTAAAGACTTTGAAATGTCACATGACTATTTACACATCACCAAGCCGAACTACATTGCACATTGCCTTTACCATGCCGTGTTACATTTTGCAGGCTATTGGAAAAACAGCACAATTTAATTTATGATAACGACTAAAAGTTAATGCCAGATTGCGTTCAAATAAAATGCGCGGTATACCTCAAGTGTCTATATTAAGTCCTTAACTATTCGTCATATTTATAATTGACCTGCCGTCATATCTTAAAGACGTTAGAGTATTCATTTACGCTGATGGCACTGCGACATTATTCCTTTGACAGTGTAACAGCATTGAGCTGTGTAATGAATTTGATAAAGATATGGAAAATTAACATTTAAGTGTGTAATTACAATGAGGTTGCTCATTGGTAATTATAACACAGTTTCTCTTCATAGGAACGAAAAAAAGTTCCAGTTAACGGAAAATTCAACCCAGGTGAGGTAAATGGGTACCTGGTAGGACTATTTATTCCTTGAAACGTCAAGTGCGCTGCGCTGGTGGCTGCCGGGCTTAAGCCAGTGTAATAATGCTACAATTGTAGAGCGCTATGGGAATTCTCATGAATTGATAAGCGCTATATTAAAACCGTTCATTATTATTATTAATTTACAAATTGCATAATATGTAAGAAGGTCTATGATATTATGATTAGAAATATCAACACTAATATAATTTTCGTTTGTTTTTACAGCGTTCCACGATACACACGTACAAGACGATGTGGGAGTTCATGAGCTCCAAGCCGCACGTGTTCGTTCAGACCTACAGGGAAGGTATCGAGAGAGTACTCAACAACAAGAACTATGCATTCCTTATGGAGTCTACCATGGCAGAATACGAGGTGTCGAGGCACTGTAAAAATCTCACCATGATTGGGGGTCTGATGAACTCTAGAGGTTATGGTGTCGGCACGCCATTAGGTAGGTCACGTAATCGGCAGTCCCAATGCCGATTTGATCTTTTTTTTTTTTACTCTGTCGCCAAACAGGCACATCTATTTTATATTTTGAACTACAGTCAAACCTGTCTTATTGGCCACCTGTCTTAGTGACAGCCTATCTACAGAGCTCATCTAAACTGGTTCCTTAATATAAAAAAGTGTGTTATAAAACCTGTCTGTAGTGGCCATCTGTTCATAGTGACATTCGATATCAATGAAAATAATCCATGTTGTCAGTTAAAAAGAG
Source organism: Temnopleurus reevesii (assembly GCA_036244855.1). NCBI lineage: Eukaryota > Metazoa > Echinodermata > Echinoidea > Temnopleuroida > Temnopleuridae > Temnopleurus > Temnopleurus reevesii. The sequence continues at coordinate 13,274 of BQKZ01002730.1, read as the reverse complement.
TATAAATACAAATAGTTATCCTCAATGAACGTGACTTTTTTTTTCACTCTCCTCTGAAGTTCACTTTTTAAAGGAAAAGTTTTCGAGAGTTGCCAATTATTTTTTTTTCATAATGGTCATGTCCACACAGGTTCGCCTCTGCGAGACCTCATCACGAAGGCCGTCCCGAAGCTCCAAGAGGATGATGTCCTCCTTGAACTGTATAACAGATGGTGGAAGTCCGGACAATGTGTCCGGGATGATAACCTGATAACAGCAAGGATGACGCCACTATGTTTCTTGCCAACGACCGTAGTTACATTTATTCCTTAAACAGGTTTGGAACAGTCGAACTACAGTACTTGGAATCCAGTATTCATACATTGCTTGTTGCAATGTCGGGTAAGCCGCTGGCAAACTACCGCATCGTCAAGAACAACCTACATAAAATGTGAATTTTCATCTTGTTCATGTCTTTGCAGGTTCGCCACTTCGAGACCTTATCACAAAGGCCACCTTGCAGCTCCAAGAGGATGATGTCCTCCTGGAACTAAAGAACAGATGGTGGAAGTCCGGACAATGTGTCCGGGATGACAACAGCAAGGATGACGCCAACACGTTTCTTCCAAATGACCTTACTTATGTGTTATTCCTTAGACAGGTTAGAAACAGTCGAACTACAGTACTTCGAATCTAGTTTATAACTATTACTTGGTGCTATGTCGGGTACGCCTCGGGCAAGCTTTTCGTCGTCAGGAACAACATTTGTGTATAGAGCATGCATAGAATTTGCATCAATCAACACATCCGCCTCTTGATTTTCATCTTGTTCATGTCCTTACAGGTTCGCCACTTCGAGATCTCATCACGAAGGCCATCCTGAAGCTCCAAGAGGATGATGTCCTCCTGGAACTGAAGAACAGTTGGTGGAAGTCCGGACAATGTGTCCGGGATGACAACAGCAAGGATGACGCCAGCGAGCTCGGTCTCAAGAACATAGGCGGCATCTTTCTCGTGCTCGTCGCCGGGCTCATCCTGGGTGTGATCACCGTCATTGCCGAGTTCATCTGGAAGTCGAAGCAGAATGCAGAAATTGATAAGGTATGTGTATCGGGCGGAGCATAGCATTATGAATATTTCATGTAATAAATTAACAAAAGCGGTAAAGGTTATTTCATTTCTTTATAAATTGTCATAGTTATTTTACATACTACAAGAGGCCAGAGCAGCAGTATTTATTGAAACCTAAGAAAAACCTTTCATGAAGATTAAAAAACCGTTGTGGTTGGGTTAAATAACTTTTGATGCAGTTCTGTAAAGAATTATACAAGTCTGCATTAAAACAAAAAAATATTTAAGATAAAATTCTTATAAATGAGGGTATGTTCATTTATCTTTACTAACTTAAGCTCTTAGCAAAAAAAAGTACAAGAGTGTTACTTTATACCGTGTTATAAACTTAGTTGAATGCTTCGTCGCATTGTTATTCAAAGCGGCGTCAGTTGTGTGATGGCCGCACATCTCAACAGAGGATAAAAAATATGTTTTCGTCGTGATTTCTAGATAACCCTCCCCCCCCCCNACACCATGCCAATCGTCAGACGAGGGACTTGTCTGTCAGAGCGCTCTCGTGTGAAAGGGCCCAGCCGTGGGAGCCGGGATTCACACTCTACAACGACATTGCATCGGTATACATCACTTCTTTTTTTTTTATTATTATTATTATCGTTTTCATATTCCTCTCCATTTATTACATAAAGCCAGTGACGGTTTTTTGCATTTTTTTGCATGAACCTGTATAAAAATGCCCCCTCAAAAATATGAATCAGAAAACAAATTCATGATATCAATTATACTTTTCGATTCTATCTGTATAAGTCATCTTAGCCAATCCTAACTTCCTCAAGCGATTTAATGATTCAATCATTTAAATTTGCCTAAATCAAATCAAGTCAAATCATTTTATTTTTCAATCCTTTTGATAATTTAAATAATAATGGAAATAACTAATGCGACAAAAGAAATGAAAAAAAAAGAGGCCGGCAAAATCACGGACACATCATTTGCATTCTTGGTGAAATCAAGCGCTCAAAATTGATATTGTTTTTAAAACAGTGTGAAATTGAGTATTGAAATTTATAATAATATTAACAAGCAAGTATCTACATGTAGTTAGATCAATAAACTAAACAAAGTTTAGGTCAAGTTTTGTCTCCATTCTCTCTGTTTCTTTCCATAATTCAATACTCTCCCTCTCTATCTCTATATCCCATTTTTGTATTCCCACTCCTCTCCGTCCCTATTTCACCCTTTCTATTCTTGATTCTCTATCTCTCGCTCTCCATTTCTATGCCCCTAATGTTTTTGTTGTGTGTTTTTTTTTCTTCATTTTTTGCGCTCTTTGAGATTTCCATAAAAGTTTTTAAAATATTTTTGAGTATACATGCCGTTTTGGCGTATGATGATTCGTTGCGGATAGCATGTGTCCATCTTTATTGATACTATTTGAATAAAAAACATGTATTGCACTACCATATGACTCAACCTTTTTGAAAACAAACAAACTCGTAGGGGTCAAACTGTGTTTTATGGAGCTGCAATTTACAGTATTGATGCAGCGTGAAATTCGAAACCCATATTGGCACTATGATGACTGCACGTGACCGAAATAAGATGATCTGTGCAATTATGCCGCCCTAAGCCAGTTACTCAGCCATCTCCTCCCCCCCCCCCCCCCCAATTATGGAAGTTCCAAAGTACGCTTATTGAGAGATCACTAATATTGCGTCGCGAATTTTGTGACCGAGGCTCCGGAACGCAAAGTTTTGCTATCAATGGCTGGTGAAAATAGCCAACCAAGATTTTCCCTGCATTTGCATTTCGATCAAAAATACTGACCAGTATAATTACTCTTACGAAAAAAAGCGATTAACAGCAAACCTTTATGACACAGCGCCCTGATCGCGAAAATTGTGATTTGGGACGAAAAGTTCGTGACATGGAACACAAAAATTGTGACTCTGGATATGAATCTCACTTCCATGCAGGAACACACATTTCGCCCGTACTTTCACGAAGTGACGGTAGCCGACGGATATCTTATGCCCCAGTCGCACAGGAGCCCCGACTGAACACGATTCAACACTGTTTTCGTACAACAACATCCTTTGGCTGCCGTCGCATTATGAAAAAGGAATAAATTACAATTTAGCATGATTGATCGGTAGCTGGGAAAATATTTGCATTATATATGGTTTCAAAATTCTAGTCCCAGGTCATGAACCTTGCATCCAAGGTCACGAACTAAATGTCCTTAATCTCAAATTTCGTTACCCGGTAATAACATTCACGGCACTCATGATATGCCGTTGACCGTACTTCAGGGCTTCCATACAAAAATGAAAATCCATGCAAGACATGAACTCGGAGCGACCCCACCGAGTGATGGCTGGGTGAGAGGTCTTCGGCCGTGTTAGTATGTTAACAACAGCCTGACAGCTCACCGAACATCTTACTGTGCGCCTACTGGATAAACGAATGTCCAAAAACTCAAATTTGCTAACAAGTCGCAAATTTCAAGACACAATAACCATCTTTGAGCGAACTTTAGGGCTTCCATATTATTAACAAAACTCCAAGGAAGACAGGATCGCGGTAAGATCCTACAGAGTCACGCTTGAGCGATAGGGGCTTCGGTCATGTTAGTAGGTTAACGTCGGCCCGACAGCTGACCGAACATCGTAGGGTGCCCATACTGGAAAAATAGGAAGGCTCTGGCACACATTTGCGCTGATAGCCTCGCCTTTAAAACCCTTTCTATAAAAAATATCGTTGTTTTTTTTCTACATTTAATGTTTAATGTTTTTAAGAGTTGTTCTTACACAGTTTTGAAAAAGAAAATTAAAATGTGTTTGATAGATATTAATATAAATAATCCTTTTTGCCGCAATGAAGTTAGATTAAGAAGCTAGTCAAGAAAAGTGCCCCTCCTTGCAGCTGACCAGAAGTACAATTCAACTCGTCCACTGCTCTTGCTCACTCACTTCTAAAATCAGTTCCTATTAAGAAAATAAAACCTGCAAATTGACACCTAGTTATTAATCAAAATGCATCATTATGCAATTTTAGAATGTTGGGCGACATGATATCCACACAACTATTCATTAAACATGTGGAAAAATCACTAATATTTTGGATTTTCTCCGTTTTGATGCACCGATGCGAACTGGAACCAACATGAACAACATTCTACGACTGAATGTATGCATTTCATCCGGTAGTCCTCGTTCACAGTATGTTGTCAATGATATAAAAGACAATTTCCCAATATATGTTTTGTATTCATTTGTTTATGCAGACAACGCTACCCGGGTTGACAGGTAATATTGAATTTGACAATGGAAAGAGGTCGAATGTTGTCTTACACATCACCAAACTACAGGAATCTGGAATGAGACAGGTAAGATTGTCGTTTCTTTGAGATTCTACTTTTAATATCTGTTCTTATTAAGCTTTTAGAGTTATTTACCTTTCTTACAGAAACACACACATACGAATAAATTCGATTTTCTGTGAGCAGAAGGGACAGAAGATGTTGTGTAATGTATAAGTCACCCCCATGAAAATAACGTGGCAATGTGATTTATCTGAACAGCAGCCTGTAACATAAAAGATGCAATTAAACGTACGATAAATATTTATCGTAAGTCTATGGCAAAATATATACCATAGAAATACGATTAATTGCAAATTTTATCGTATCTCTTTTGTGTTACAGGGCCCTGGCCTGTTTTTCGCAGGTTCTAATTCTGGTGTTATAAATCATTCTAACAAAAAGGTCACATTGCCTCTGAAGATTTACGAATGAAATAAAGTTTCTGCACTGGAGTCATAGTTTGTCATTAATATATGCACATTATTATTGCTTTTCTCCTCTTCGTAGATTGGAAACTGGACTGAAGAATTGGGCATTTCGATGTACCCTGCAGTCGACGCATACTCCTCTGTAAACAGAGTCGGGATCAATAGAACACTCAACGTCACCACTGTACTGGTAAGAGAACATTCTAATCTTGATATTCTCCTACAGAGAGTTTCCGCCATGTTAGAAGACACGCTATTATATCATCCCTGTTTTTTTTAAGACGTGACGGTAGCCAATTGTCATCAATATTAGAAATCGGTTGGCGGAGGCCTGTTGACCGTAGAAAAGGAGTATGCAATCCATTTACTTGTGAAATGATACGCGCATTATAGTTATACTCACCTGTCATTTTCTGGGCATATCGGTTGCGCACTTCCTTTTCTACCATCCGCAAGCCTTCGTTCATCGATTAAGGCCCGCGCACACCAAACACGGCACGGCATAACGGCACGGTATTTACGCGCAATCTTGCTTGTTATTGGTCAGCGCGCTCCTCCTCGCAAAGGATGTGTAACAATTGGCCAATCACAGGGGAGATAGCGCGTAAAAACCGTGCCGTGATGCCGCGCCGTGTTTGGTGTGCTGGGGCCTTGACGCTAATATTTTACGAATCCATTTACGATTTCATTAAAACGTGTTCCTCTGTATAAATCGCATGTACCTTAAAAGAATGCGTTTCAAAATTGTTGCTATATCGGGATTATTTTTTTGATAATACCCTTTAGCTACTTCGTGAAAACAAGGACGATATATGCGTCAACAGACATTGAAAACATTAAAAGTTAAGCCAGCAGGTGATATATAGCTTTGGTAAGCAAGAGCGACGAACAAGTTGTTACACAATCGACTGGCTTAATGTTGATTGAAGCCAAAGTCTGGCAATGCACGGTGGACTAAAATTCGTTAGTCTACCCGGTTAGTCCTCCAAATGACTTGGAATGCTTTCATAGCATGACAATCCAGTGCGTTCAAAGTGTATTACACGTCTTTCGAAATGGCCCAATCTTACCAGCTCATACAAATTAGCTTTTCATTGTTTTTCATGTGTTTCCTTACTTCCATGACGTCATCTAGGAAAAGCCATTTGTGATGTACAGAGAGACCGAAGATGGCCGAACGCTCGAAGGAAACGATCGGTTCGAAGGCTTCTGCATCGATCTCCTTCGTCATCTATCGGAGAAGGTCGGCTTTGACTACAGAATCAATCTTGTCAAAGATGGCAACTATGGCGGGCAGAAGGAGGATGGTACCTTTGACGGCATGGTGGCTGAACTCATAGAGAGGGTTAGACATTAATCATCTTTTATTTTCACCAAAAGTTTGAGAAAATTCGGACAAATATTTAAGAAAGTTATGAATGTTTCTATATTTAAACCCTTGACAATTGATCACATCACATGTGCACAATTAATAATTTATCATATTCACATCAATGTTATATAGTGCTACCTTATTAAGATATTTTACCAAAACTTTGGATTTATGATATCTTCATGAAAAATGGATGTTTGCATTCTTTCAAATGTTGTATTTTAATTATGAATTTTGCACAGTAAACATGAAAAAAAAAACATTTAGTTATTAGTGCACCCCGGATGTCAACAAATTAGCAATATGTCTGAAAAATTATACTGATTGCTAATTTTTCAAAATCTTTGAAAATTAATGATTTTTTATTACTTGTCCGACCTTCTTTAGACTTTTTTTCTTCTGCTCACCAATTTTTCGGCTCCTTATGAAAACAATTATCATATTTTGGGTAGACTATTCTCTTAATTCCCTATTTACCCTTCTTAAAAGGTTGTGCAAAAGGTTTACTCAAAAATTGGCACCATACTATCCACAAAATTAGATTTTTCAGATTTTCGGTTGACATTTGCATTTACATCAGTAGTCGAAGACTGTTTAAAATATGTCCAACTTTGCAATTCCACAATAGGTTGGACATGATTGTGACCACTAGTTGACTGGACAGTATGTTGCCCAATATTGGGTAAACATTTGCCCAACTTTTTAAGTGTGTAGCCATATCATGCGTGCCCAACGTAAAATAATCTAATTTAATGTGCTCTACTGATATGCAGGGGATACGCCTGACCGACGCCTACAGCATATATACAGCATGTATGCCGAACGTAAATCGACGAAATTCGGCGTTGGCTAGAGACCGTCTCAAAAAATATATTCACTCTTGACCTACCCTATAGACATTAAATACACTTGTCCCTTTGGAAAGAATAATAATAAGGCATTATTTCAACACAGCCAAGTATGACCAAAATTAAGTTGATGGCTCGCAATGTATGTAATGTCTATCATAGAATTAGTTACGTGTATCCGAATTCTCTCTCATCCATTCTGTCTCTTCTGCTTTAGGAAGCTGATCTTGCAGTGGCGCCTCTCACCATATCCTACGTCCGCGAGCAGGTCATCGATTTCTCGAAGCCCTTCATGTACCTCGGAGTAACCATCCTCTACCGCGTCCCCGAGCCCCAGAACCCCGGCGTCTTCTCCTTCCTCAACCCGCTCAGCTTCGACATCTGGATGTACATCATCATGGCGTACCTGACCGTGAGTCTCTCCTTCTTCATGCTGGCCCGGTTCAGTCCCTACGAGTGGTACAACTCGCACCCGATCAACCCCGAGTACGACGCGGTCGAGAACCAGTTCACCTTGCTTAGCTGCCTCTGGTTCTCTTTCGGCGGGCTCATGCAGCAGGGCTCCGAGCTCAACCCGAAGGCGTTTTCCACCAGAG
>BQKZ01002729.1:38930-68767 GCA_036244855.1 Temnopleurus reevesii | reverse complement strand
GGGGGGGGGGGGGGAGAATGCTACAGAAAGAAAATAGAAATCAAATGAGCATGGGTGTATAAAACCAGAGGTACTGCTCAATTGTATAACTGCCCAGGTTTTTTACACTTTTACAGATCATCTTCCAAAATTTTCCCATCTCATTTGAGTAAAGGTTAGTGGTGGGGTGGGGTGGAATGAATGTTAATGAAGGTGTCAGATATCAAGTTGGGGTGGGATGTAATCTGCTTTTCACTCGCATGCCAGGATACATTCTCCAACGAACGAAACAATAAAAAAGAAAAAAAATCATCCCCAAACCCTGGCCTTGCGGGAATACATCAGACACCTCGTGATACAGAGCTGTCGGAAATTAATCTCCCTTCATTATCTAATATCATTCTTCCCACTCTGTTCCAAGTCATGTCAATCCCGAAACCATGTAGTCCCACTGAGTCACTTCTACGTGACCAAACAATGGAAACGTGAGCAATATCTTGTCATTATGGATGGAAGTTTGCTTGGGGGAATGTATTGAACAGAGAGGAATGCCTACCGTCATGTTACTTTTCCATCAATAATGTCTCGAGGTTATGATTGATTCGGTGGCAAATTGGCAATCTGTATGTGATATGCACCACCATTTTGGCAGAGGTGGAGTGTTATGACATATTAAATGTTCAACAGTTCATGTTTAGGTCTAAGAGTTTGTCAACAATGATCTTGCAATTTTTGTTGCTGTACTGGACATAACTCCATTTTTAAGTGATTTAAATCCTGTTTAAACAATGAATAAAAAACTGGCATGCATACGTGGAGAGTTTCATACTCCTGGTCATTCTTTCAATAGATTTTGATCAATTATTTTATAAACAAAATTGAATGAGAAATTCTTACAAGTTACAGCCAAGCAAGTCATAACTTCATTAATTGTTGGTTAACACAGGCCATCCAACAGAGAAGATCCTAAACCAAAAAGAAAGAAAAAAATACCAGGAGACACCTATATCCATCTACAACGGGTCAAAATATAGATGCATTAATGCTGAAGGTGATATGAAGAAAAGATGAAAACAAAGAAAAATATTCATTTTCCTCTGCCTTTGTCGTCTGGTGCTTAGAGGCAAATGAAACAAATGGAATCCCTTGTTTATCCAAACACGCACTTAAGAGCTTTCATCATAATGTCAGATGATTTGGTAAAAGTCTCGAGTTGACCCATTGGTTAATCCTGGCTTTACATCCTTTCCTGAAACCTAGTTCTTGAGTAGGATTGGCTCGTGCCTTCCCTCAAGCCCTAGAAAATGGATCAAGGAGTTTCCTTCGGTTCATGAAGAAGGGGATGGATAGCGGAGGGGTCGTGATGTAGATTGGGGGGGGGGGGGGGGGGGGGAGAGAAGAGGGCAATTGGGCAATGATGGGGGCAATAAAGGGGCAGCCAAGGGCAAGGGGGCAAAAGACCTGGTCTACCAACACATACCCTGACATTAACCACCAATTTGTTTCTTCTTTATCTATCCAACAGTACTTGAGTTTGGCTTCAACGTCACCGAGCGTGTTGTCGACATCGAGATCCTCCCTGATGAAGACAGGAACGAGATGAGAGAGGCTTTCACCCTCCACATCACCAACGACCAGATGATGATTGCTGATGTCCAGGTTGGTATTCCTTACTGAAGGTCCTAGGTTCAAGACTCGGACTTCTTAACTTGAAAAGGCAGTCCTCGTTTGTTTTGAACATGATTTTGGGGCATATGAATAAGCTCGTGTATTATGGATAGAAATGGGTCATGATATTTTTTCATGAGGGAAAACATACTTTATTTTCAAATTGGAAACTCACTGTAATGGTGTTCCCAAAATTTCTGTGTTGTGGCAAGACCCTTAAAAATTGAGGTTCAGAGATAGTAGAAAGTATACCAATAGAGCTTTAATCAGGGATTGTTATTTTCTTTAAATCCTTCCTCTTTTGTAAATGTTCCCATTGTATGAGCTATGATTTGAAAGAGATCATGTAAAAATGAAACATTGAATAACTTCGGAATTGCAAACTTCAGCCAATTATGTTACAATTATATTAATTATTTCCAATGTAGATAATTTATAAATCTAGTTTATTCCATTGACTCAAGTCTGACCTCCTCTTTGAAGATTTCCTCTCCCAAAATCTGATTTTATTGGAACACCCAGAAAGTAGAACAGTGGCACATATCGAAGACAACAAAATGATCTAATCTTTCGTCAACCCTTCATAATCATCCTTTAACCCTTTATATTTGAAACCGTTTGAAATTTGAGCATTGCTCTCGCTTATCATGTTTACTTCATGAGGGTCTTCAAGTCGAGGATGGTTACTCAAAAGGATGTGATTTGGTAATAAAAGCTGCATGTTAACATGAAGGGGAAACCCGAGCCTTTCAAAATGATCGCTCAATGACCCCAGGAGATGCAGGGAGACAGTTCTAGTTACGGCTCACATCCATCCCAAACCAAATAACAATCGCTAGAATGTTGAAGGCACTGTCGGAGATGCATGCTCTAGTCTGTCGTGAGGAAGTTATTGATGATGAATGTGGAGGCTCGGTTTTGGGTTTGTCTTTCTGTCTCGGACATTGCAATTTTAGAGCATCATCTAAAAGTCTTTTTAAAGGCATACGATTTGAATTCTTTCACTTATATTACAGTAAATGTTCTTTGAATATATGCAAAATATTTCAGTACTTATTGATTTCGGCTAATATCTCTTTAAATTGTACCCCCTAGTATGGTGTTATTTAGGGAGGAATAGGGTCCCATCTACTATTTCCTGGCAGTGTTTTGGGCAACTTGGAAATATTTCACATTAGATTTCAAATTTAACTAAATTTCAGTCAATCTACCAACCTTTTTGTCTTCCTGGCTAGCTTTGTGCAAATTCCATAGAAATACGCCTGCACAATACACCCCACCATCAGTCATTCAGTTTAAACAAGTGCATATGCCTAATAGTTTGTTGACATGGGTTTAATGTGGCAGAATAATTCCTTTCTACCTCTTAAAATCTCCATTGTCTGACAGTCGTGCGTAACATTACCACGCATCGACCTTGGAAAGTTTCAACTAGAAGAAGTCAAAAGTGCAATGAGAGAAAAAAAAGATATACCCAAAGAATAAAAAGGGATAAAGAGAGAGACAGTACTCTAATGAGGCAGTAAGTTCCACAGCGAATTAATCTCCAATAAAATCCAAACCTGATCTTATATTAATCACCCCATGTCTCGAGCCGATGGTATGGCTTTAGAAACAGCACGGTCTTGGATTATCCTTTCTGAAGTGGCTTTAGAAACAATAGAATTATGCAATCCCTTTTAAAGCTGTTTATTGTATTTCTTAAATATTTTATTGTGAGAACAATACACCTCACGATCTTCAGTCTTAAGCTGTTAAACGACTCGCTTCAGAACTGAATTCAAAGAATTTATAGGATATTGACACACAATAGAATCATTTTGTTAACAATTAGAGAGATTTCCTGTATAAAACGTAAAAAAAAAAAAACATTTAAGGAACAGTACTTGTAGGATTTGAATTTAAAGAACTTTTTGTTGCATTTTTTTAGCATCGATTGTTAGATTTTGTTAATAGTCCTGGAGACGACGTAGGGATCAGTATCTCAGACCACTCTAATGGTATATTTTAAAAATGCATTATGAATTATATTTTCAATCTCGTCTGATTTGGAGTGATATTTGAAATGCAGTCGAAGGAAACTGCTCTAGTATCTCTAACCAATAGGCGGGTTTACTTATATATTCAAATTTATGTGCATTTAACGTAGTTACGCGGTATTCCATAGGCCGGTTGATGACAATAAGACTATAATAATTGGAATCCAGTTTGCATACATTACTTGTTGCTATGTCGGGCAAGCCTCGGGCAAGCTTTCTGGTTGTTAAGAACGACCTTTGTGTTAGAGGTGGGCATAAAATTTGCATCTATTAGTAAACCCGCCTATTGAAGAAATAACTGATTAGACAAGTAGTTACATTTGGGTCTTACCTAAATCTCTCTTCATCAGAACGAAATCATTCAAGTCTTTAGCATTTGTCTGGCCACATAATCATTAGAATAAAAAAGCTTATGCTTATCAGAATATCAAATTAATCATTCCTCTATCTTTCTCATCCTCTATCGCTCATCCAGATGAACCATGCCATCATCTACATTGAGCAAGAAGGCCAGGCATCCGGAGTTACCTTCCCATCGCAGCCGATGGTCGTCTCCCTGCTCGACTACGACAACATCAACGATGCTAGGACCAACCCACCACGTGGATACCCTCTCGTCTGTGTATCGGTAAGTTGTTGTTAATAGTTCGTTTTTCTACCATAAACCAGGACAAACATGGACACTGGGTGTAAACAGGGACAAATATTTTGATCTTTTAGGAAATCATTCTTGTAGATTCTATGGATTATATTATATAAGAGATTGATCAATCTACAAGGTGGATGTACAATAAGTTAAAGCAAATATATCAGATGTTTAGTAAATGAACTGAATACAGTTGCAGTTTCTGTTCAAATCAAACCTAGTATTTGATGCCAGCCTGTTTGTGCTTGTAAAAATCTTAATGGTTCAAAATGGTTGATTAACATTTTAATGAAAATTGAAACGAATGCTAATAGTTCTGGCATCTGATTTTGAAATTATCACGTTAATATGTATAACTTGAACCAAATTTGAGTCATAAAGCAGTATTTTCTTGGCAGTGAAATTTCAGAGTTTGATCTTATTGCAGATTTGAAATGGCTAGACCATCGCAACTTATTGCACTGAATGAATTGTAACTTGTTTCCAATCACCAACAAAACCCTAATTTCAATCAACCATCTTTTATCCCCTCCACAGCCATGCAACCCCAAATACCCTGAATTCGCCACCACTGGTCCAATTTGTGACTCTGAGGGTCTTAACGACACCGTAACCCAGTTCAGATGGATGGTTTCAGCACCTACATCAGAGTCTGGTGTTACCTCTCCACTCAGGCAGGCTGATAGTGACACCTTCTTTAGCAGCACCAAGAGTGTAAGTACCCAAAGTCAATAGATAAATAAATAGCACTGAGAGGTTCAATGACACCATAACCTGGTTCAGATGGCTGGTTTCAGCACCACTGTCTGATGTGAACCTCCCCCTTCAGGCAGACTGTGTAAATGATCCCCAATCAAATAAAATAATTGGTTAACGAATCAAATTTATAAATACATGAATAAAAATGACTTATGGATTTCATCTTGATTTTTACTTCAGAACCGATTATAAATTCTGTACCCTATTTTGCTGTTTTTACACCTAGTTACAAGAAATGTATTAATGGATGAATTGTAAAATTTATTCCACATGCCTAATTACTCTTTCTGGAAGAAAATAATAAACTACATATAATATAAACTCACAAACGATTTGCATTTCCCATATCCGAACACAGAATGAACACAGAATTTTAGGAATTAAATTCCTATTTCCTTTTCTTTCCCCACAGATCACCCTTGACAGTATCTACTTTGGACCTGGCTCCCGTGTCCAGTGCGTCGCCCGTGCCATCGGATCAGAGGGTGATGCCGGCCGTGAACACCCAAGTCCTCCAGTTGTCATCAGCAACACCGATGGCATGTGTATGCCACGAGTTGCCAACGCCATCGGTGCCGAGCCGTTCACCGCTAGACTGCGCTATACCGGACCTGCTGACCCAGATTACCCCAACAAAGTCCGTCTCACTGTCACCATGCCTCATGTCGGTCAGTATTCACACCAAGAAATATCAAAACTTTCTCTATCCTATTATAATTTTGTAATATGATTTTGCCAACTTGTGAACTTTTACCTCCTTTGAAATGTAGTGTCGTGCTGTATTGGCAGAAAATGTAATTCCTAATTTGTAACGAATTATATGCAGGCTGGGACAACCATGTTAATTGGCTTAATGTTGTATATGTTGCAATGATATTTGTTCACCAATGCCAATCCAATTCATTGCAAGTTGTTGTAATCATTTAAATCTTTTTCATTGAATCCTCAAGATATGAAAGCTTGGAAATAATTGGTTATCTGCTGCTAGAGTGAGGCAAATCCATCCATCCCCATCTTTGAGAAAGAAGGAGGATCAGAATTTGGTTTATGATTATGTCATTTTCAAGCTCTCCAGAACATTGGAATTGAATAATTAGGTGAATTTGAATGGTTAGGTCTTCAACAGTGTTCAATATGGCAATACAATTACTCAATACAATTGCAATACTCTATAACCGTTCTAATTCCTAATTTTCACCTTCCTAGATGGTATGCTGCCCATCATCTCCACCCGCCAGCTCTCCAACTTTGAGCTCGCCCTGAGCAAGGACGGCTACAGAGTCGGAACCCACCGTTGCTCCAACCTCCTCGACTACAACGAGATCCCCACCGACTTTGGCTTCATCACCGAGGAGACCAAGAACCCCAACGTCGTCGGAGACACCTACGCCTACCAGTACTCGCCCGAGCTCCGTGGAGAGGAGACGCTCCGATTCTACCGTAACCTGAACCTCGAGGCTTGTCTCTGGGAGTTCAATGCCTACTATGATATGTCCGAGCTCCTCGACGAGTGTGGTGGACAGGTTGGAACTGATGGACAGGTAAGCTGATTGGTTTGGATTTATTTCCTTGTAGGGTTGGTGCAATTTAGATTTTCATCGGTGGTTAGAAAGGATTCACAATGTTAGGGTTGCTAACAATGGTTAGAGAATTGATGCTACATTTTTGTTTAAGATACAATTAAAAGAAAGGTTTTCAATAATCAGTTTGCATTTCACAAGCACATTATATTATATTGCTGGCAGACAATTCATATTGGAATCTAGTAAATAAGACAAAAACCTTCATATTTTTAACATTTCCAAAGGATCATACAGTCTATCCCTTTGTAATGCAAATGAATAACTTTTGAAATATGGGAATGAAGACAAGGAAAATTACCAAAGGAAAGCATGTCCATTTTAGATTAAGGTTTTTTATCAGAAATTAGCCTTGTCTTACATTATTGCTTCTCAAATCTATATGAAATAGTTTTGATTGGGGCTAAAATATCGGCCCCGGATCCAAATTTAGAATCCATTTATAAAATTCTCCATTCCATTTCACCCACCCCAAACAGGTCCTGGATCTGGTACAGTCCTACGTTAGCATGAGGATCCCACTCTTCGTCTCCTTCGTGTTCCACTCCCCCGTGGCCACTGGAGGCTGGAAGCACTTTGATCAGCAATCTACCCTTCAGCTCACCTTTGTCTACGATACATCCATCCTCTGGCAGAACGGAATCGGCTCCCAGACCACTACTGGAACCCAGTCACTCCAGGGTAAGTTTTGAAGCCACTTTTCATCCTTGAATGGCAAACTTGGTAATTTCTGTGCTGTAAACGACAAAATTTTCCCACAAATGGAAATAGTAATGTGCCTAACAGCATTATTTGAATGAATTCCCCCCCCCAGTCCACAGTCGCCATCGATGGAAATTTGAAATTGGATTTTAAAAAGCATTTTCTATTGTGATTTTTATCATGACTTGTTTTAGGTTGTCTTTTCATAAGCATTACCTCTATAGACAGATTACCATGGAAACTGGACTATTCATGAATGATTACTATTTATGTGGTAAATTCAGTTGTAGCAGATATTTTGTGCTAAATGTGCAAGTTGTGGAGTATTATACCTTTTTTTAAAATTAATTTGTAAAAATTATCCTGAAGATATCCCACCGCTGCCACCCATTTAAGAACATTGTGAATAACGTCTAGAGATGTAAGATTCAAGTAGCTAATGTATTTCTGACACATCTTGTTAAATGCATTCATTCTTTTTCCCCTTCTTTATAGGTAACCTTTACCCAACCAGCATGAGGATCGATGAGGATGGCCGTCTTGTGGTCAACTTCAGGACTGAGGCTCTCTTCAATGGTCTCTTTGTCCAGTCTCACCAATGTAAGTATAATCACCCAGAAATTAGAACGTCTGTCCATCAGTCGAACTTTTTATGCTTTTGGTGATCTTGCATTCTTCATTTGGGATTTTTGATCTATAATGAATAGTAGTAAATTAAAATAAAACTATTACAGAAATGTATTATTTCTTCACCATCTGGAAGAAGAGTTTTCATCTCGTTGCGTTAGAGGATATTTATCCATCTCTTAAAAGAATTCTTTGATCTTTCCAATTCATCCACTGCTGGGTTCATTTATAGTAGGGGTATTACAGTTATTTAAAAGGTGCAATATATCACCACTTGTTAATGTTGCTCATGCATCATCTTAATAATGCAGAGTATAGATCAAAATTTGCATTCTTTAACTGATTTGCAGCTGAATTGCAATTGATATGAACTCTTTCCCCCTCTTTTAATCATACAAGACATTCCTACAAGTTATACTTCCATGTAACTTTAACCTGTCTCATCCCATTTTGTCTTTACAGCTACTGACGTCGTCTCCACCGTGAACTCCCTTGACCATCCTGGCATCACCTATTCTCTGAGCCTCCTCAGGACCGAACCAACCTACGCTCAGCCTGAGCAGCTCTGGCAGTTTGTCTCTGATCTATCCGTAAGTTGACCATCGAGCACATTCCGTTATGAAATATTTTCCATATTCTGCATGAAAATCTCTCATATGTAAGGTTCCTACCATTGATTTACTAATTTTTATTAATATAGTAAAATTTGTGTCTCCCAAATTCTCTCAAAAACTCTCATGAAAAGGTGTTATACAAGTATAAATACAAATCCTTATTAACTCATGACATGGGACTGCACAATTGACAAACTTGCTCGATTGAATGGTATTCTGTTCTTATTTGGATAACAATTGCTTTGGAAGCTGTCATAATTGCTTAATTCATTCTTTTTCTTTTATTGAATAGCACTTTGAGCAGGGCATTGGCTCAATCGATCAATATCAAAACTTTTTATCGGAAAACAATGAGTTTGCTGTTGGGCAAAGAGTTCACTCTAATTTTTCCATACATGCAATGTGAGATGCTAATTCCTTCCAATCTCTTCAATCTCCTCAGGTGTCTGACTACAGTGGAGCATACACCATCCGTCTGGTGCCCTGTACCACCCTACCCAACACCGTCTACAGCCAGCCACCAGTCTGTAACCCAGAGGATACCATCACATTCGAGCTTCCAATCAGATTCCAACAGGTGAGTTTACATTTTCAGGAAGATTAAACAAATTTTATGATCAATGTTTGATTCAAAGCTATAAAAAGATACCAGATGCACTAGCATGCACTATATGAAATCTTACCATTGCCATTTTTTACCATTCATCATTTTATGGTGAGACACTTCAAAATGAAAAATGATTATAAAAGATTTGAAGTGCTGAAATTGACAATGGAGTGAACATGAAAAACAATTTTTTTCATGCTCAACGCGATAGGAATAATGTCGACACAGAGTTGATTAGGGATTTTGCACTGCATCTAGGTGTTTTTCTCACAGTGTGCATATGTTTTTGGTGAATGATCACGTGATACAATTTGACCAATCAAGTGACTGGAACTGTCAAAGCCATCTTCAAAAACTTTTCACGCGATCTTCAGCCACGGATAATGAATTTCGTTACACTTTGTTTGATTGAAATATTCTTGTAACAATTTTGGGGTGGTATACTTCACATGTTTACAAGGATACTCTTCTGGTGCATAAAAACTTTCATATTGTCTCTTGCTCTGAATTTCACAGGTGAGCGACCCAGTACCCGAGGAGTACAGCCTCAACACTGAGTTCGTCCTCGTCGGCAAGGAGTCCATCTACCTCTCTGACGGCTCCATGGGCTTCGGTGAGGGCAGCGACGTCGCCTACAACCCCGGTGACACCATCTATGGTCGCATCCACGTCGACCCCGTCCAGAACCTTGGCGCCGGATTCAACCTCGATATCCAGAAGGTCTTCCTCTGTACTGGACGTGATGGGTATATCCCCAAGTATGACCCCGCTGCGAACGAATATGGATGCGTCGCTGATACACCCAACCTCCTCTATGCCTTCAAGATTTTGGTGAGTTTTCGTTTTTTACTCTCGGAATTTTTTGCATTAACTAGATTCCAATAGGCAGAAATACCAGTCATAACACATTTTAAATGTTTCAAAGGGAGAGTAACATCATTTGCATGATAGAGGACCTGCTTTCTGTTTGAAAAGAAATTTTTCCTGGGATAGCGCTTACCCAAGTAAACTCTGTAATCGTGCATCCAAGTTTGTTACTTCTATGATGAATCATGTGGGATAGACTGGTTTTGAATATAAAGTAGTCCATTTAAGTTTTAAAAAATATGAATAATTTTCACCTAATTTTTTTGGGGGGGGAATAGTGTGCATGATATTGTGCAAGACTTTGGACATGTAAAGGCCCTCAGATAGCACGTAGTACACCGATACAATGGGTAATGAGTAAATTTCTTGCACATTTTTCAAAATGTAACAAAGAAATATCTTTCCCTCTACAGGATCGTGGAGCACCAGACACTGTCATCAGAGATTTCAACGGAGTTCCCTTCAACGCTACCCTCGCCATCGACAACAACAATGATCTTGAGCTTGTACAACAGCCAGGTGCTGATGGATTCAGGCTAGCTAGTGATGCCCTCTTTGGGGTGAGTCTCTCAATCTTGTTTTGGAAGTCTTCCCATGAAATAGGATCTGAAAGGCATGCCAAGAGTTCCAGAATTTGCAATAGTTAAGCCTTGGTCACATAGGGAAGCAACACAATTTAACATAACTTTGTTCTGAGGGAGTAAACTGTGAATCAACAACGAGTGTGGAGTCGTGTTGACATGTTGAGTCGTGTTGGTTCCAGCCTCTATGTGACCGGGGCCTTAGAAATTAAATTGTTCAACGCAAAAACTGAACAAAAATGAGAGCAAGCAGGAAACGATAACCACACAGTCGTCCATTCAATCTTCATAAATGCCTTGAATTTACATGTAAAATTTATACACCTCTCACATAATGGGGAAGTTGAATCAAATGCCTGGGATTAAAACTAAACGACTTGATTTTTGTTATAGATTTGCATATGTGTACATTTTTTGTTGTGTAATGTGGTCAAATTTTGGATGAAGAATGCAATAGGGGTATACATATCGAAAAGAATAAGTTTTGTCCTTTTAAATGACAGAAACCAGGAAATTAGCAATGCATTTCAGTATGATTGTTACACAATGTTTTTCTCACCTTAAATGGTTCAATGTTTAAAACTGCTTAGTAAGTATGAAAAGAAGTTATTCCCTATAAAATGGATAATGCTGGCGATATCGTACTTTAGGTCCCCCCTCGCAGACGTTGCACGCACTTCTTTACACACAAGTCTACGGTGGTGGATTGAGGTCCCCACTGCGTGCACTGAATAAAGCTTTACTGTGGATAGTGAATGCTGGGGACCTAAACTACGATTAAGCCATAATGCTTATGATCTGAATAAACAATAAACGGGATATTTTGTGTTTTTCAATTTTAGGTTGACTATGGTCGCACCTGGTACCTGCATTCCATTTACTCCATGCGCTCATCAGAGACGTCTGGCATCGGCAAACGATCGGTAGAGCACCACGCCATCGCCAAGCGACAGGCCGATACCCTCGTCAATACCGAAGAGGGAATGGGCACCAACATGAAGCTCGTGAACCTGGGCGGCGAAAACAGCATTGAAAACGAGCTCCCCGGCAGCTACGAGCTTGCTCCTAAAGGCATAAACATGGTTATGATCGCTTCCATTATAGGTGTTATTCTCGTTATACTAATCGTAGCTCTTGTAATAGGCATTGTTGTTAGACGGCGTGGTGCCAAGCAGCAACCAGTCATGGTTGTCAACGGCGGCGCAAAGGTTGTCTCTAATCACCATTACGACGACAACACGGAAGTCTAATAGATATGCACCATCTGGATGTAATTATTAAGAAATTAAAAAAAATATTAATGGTAGTGGAGGAAGAAATTATAGGGCTTGTAACATACATTACGACTTTAACAATCGAATAAGACATTTATGTGTAGATGACGTCAAAATGCTGCCGGACTACTGATATAAACGAAGCCCAACTCGTTTTTTCTAACTTTTACTCTTCTCATCTGTATACTCCAATCTGCATCTGTGGAGTGAAAAGCTACCATTTTTTCTTCAACATGTGACACATGCCCTAGATATTTTTTCGTTTGTAATTTATATATTTGTGTATGCTTTGATCAAATTGTTTTTTCTCTAATATATATTTACGTGATGCTATCTTTAGAAATGATTACAAAAAATGCTCTGGTTTTCTTCCGGAGAAAGAGGTTGACAAATGTCTTTTATTTTTTTCTCTTTTTTTAAACAAAAAAAGAATTGTGTGTATTTCATAAAGGTGCTCATTTTGTAAAAAGATATTATAGTCTGTAATTGCGATTGAATATGTAATAAAGTAAGGAATTAGACCAATAACATGTAGTATAGATAATGAATTGTTTGTGATTAATATTGGTATGTGGAACTATCCATTTTTATATACTACTCTCTCATTTTCTACCGCTATTCCACCTCTATCTCGTATAGTCTCATCTAGTGCAATTTTTTATCTTAGAATAGACTGTGTAGTTTTTTTGCACCCGTTACCCCACTAGAGTATGATAGAAGACCAAGAAAATGTTTTGACAATTAGTTTCCGAACTAACAGGCTATTTTAATCACTTGTAGATATTTAATGTCACATTATGAAATTGTATTTGGAATTCTTCTGCACCGCATTCACCAATATGCACTTTACATGAGGAAATATTTTTCCACATTTTGCACTTTTAGAATGTATCCATATAAAACCAACCTCTAGTTTTATAAAGATAGAATATTTTCGGTCCACAAAGTAAAGAGAGAAGCCTTTGGAGAAAGCAATGTTGTATAGTTTTGTAAATTTTTCTGCAGTGCACATAAGCATGTTTAGGCTTTTGAGAATGTATAGATTTGTTTTGCGCAAAATTGAAAAGTTTTTGTACCATTTAAAAGCTTGAAAGTATGTTATCAATTCAAAATTGGAGCATACGTTGCACAAACTAATGCTTTTGTATTTTTACTGTAGGTTATTTGTATTAACATTAAAATTGTGTAGCATATATTTTTTTTTTTATCTATAGTGATATATGCAAAGGCATTTTTTATATATTCTATGCAAGTCTTAACATAATTTTGATCTTGTTTCTCTTGTGAATTGGTGCTTTTCTCATAAGTTTTCTATTTTTCTCAAATTCATATTTATCCCGATACAAGCATTGTGGACCTGTAGATAATTCATAACTTATCTCTTTTTATGCTATTAAAGAGCCTTCGAAAGTGCCTTAGACCTATTTAACAAACACAGTTGTGGGTAACAGGGTTTCATTGTGTCATTTTAAAACTTGTTGGGATTTTTTATTTTTAAAAGATTAGGTTTTTTTTGTCCAACTTTTAATGTAATTATGACACCATCAGCATTTGTATCTCATTCCCCCCTATCTTATATCACAAAAGTCACTTCTTATTTGCATAGCGTTCAGAAACGGTGGCATTTGACTTCGCTTATCTGGACCTTGCTCATGAGTTCGATACATGTCACTTATTTCGACACATTGAAGATGAAATTGAAAGAAAAAGAATTGCCACAATTTTCTTTTCATGTGCAAAATGCTGCAAAAATTACAATATGAATTATGTACTCAACTCAAGACCTGACTTGTTTTTTTTAATGTTTTCTTTCTTTTTCTATACCCTTTTT
Source organism: Temnopleurus reevesii (assembly GCA_036244855.1). Lineage (NCBI taxonomy): Eukaryota > Metazoa > Echinodermata > Echinoidea > Temnopleuroida > Temnopleuridae > Temnopleurus > Temnopleurus reevesii. The sequence goes on along the minus strand of BQKZ01002729.1, from coordinate 54,993 downwards.
TTTTACATTGTGTGTGTAAAAGGCTGTTTATGTATGTCTGTTTTAAATTGTGTTTAATATTCTCTTATGTGATATATATGAACGAGAGCACTGCTAAATATATTATGTTATGGATCTAATTTTTTAAGGGTGGTTAGTTGTGTTATCTTGCTAGTTTATGAACAGCAAACTGATTTTTGTCACAATATCCATCTGGCTCTTGCTTTCAGAGCCAACTTCGCTGTGAAAATTTATCGTTTGGTGCTAGTTTTCTTGCGAGAGGCACAAATGACGCCCGTAGACTTTTATTTCTATAATGTATAATGCAATGTGTTCAACTTAGACAGAATTAATCCATTTAATGCTGAACAATTTATTAAGGATTAATATAATATTGTGACCATTAGAGTCATGAGTTCTTGCATTACATTAATCCCAACCCAATATCTAATTTATTTGTAAACATCCTGTCATTTATGCCTTTACACTGTAGTTTCCTAAATTACAGAAAGAAGGTCGCGATACATATGAAAACATGTTCAGTAATTTTCTTCTGTATAGGAAAACTTGTTTGATCAGCCATCTTTATTCAGTTGTGTAGTTTACTTCATATAATTTGATTTTTCTATTGTCACAAGTTGAAAACCACCCGAAACTGAGTGAATTTGTACAATTATTATTTTTCTCTTCAGTTCTTGATTTCTCGACTTGTGCACTATGTATATTTTACAGGTGGAGGGTTCAGCCACATGATAATACTGTTCTTGTAATGATGAATATTCAAAACATATTTCTTTCCAAATTTCAAACCATCCCACTTATGGTGCATTTACACGGCATCTGACATGGCATCATGGCACATTTATGCAATATCTCCATTACTCTAATCCATACGAGTATTGACCAATCAGAGAGTTGACATCGCAGATATGTCGTGCTGTGATGCCGTGCTAGATGCGATGTAAATGCACCTGTACGCAAGGAGCTTACTTATTTTGGTCTAAAACCGAAAGAAATTCAACTCATATTTACTATGATAAAATGAATATAAGGCTCTCAAGATGGTTCTGAAAAGTTGTCAATAAAAGTGTATCGGCCTGGCGGGGAAAATGTTGAGTCTTTGTACTTTTTTTTGTAATAATGTTGGTGACTTGCTTCTGGCGATATGTTTTAGAGAGCGGCAGAGATGGAGGGAGAGGTGCTGATAGTTAAGAGATTGTGAGAAAGGCAAAGAGATAAAAGTGTGCATTTGGAGTAGCAATAAAAGAGTATCGGCCTGCAGGATGCGGAGATTCTGATTGTAGACAATTGTTGCCTAGAAATGCATATCAGTTGTCCAATTTTTGAAGCGAGAATGAGTGGGAGAGTGAGAGAGAGCGATAGACTGAAAGAGACAAGATGGGAGAGTTGATAGTGTAAGGAGAAATAGATGGTGAGAAAGAAGAGGGAGAGGTAGAGAGGATGAGTGGTTGGTTTTTGAGTGATTTACATGGAAAGAAATAAGATGAGTGGAGAGTATGAGATGGAGAGAGGCAAAAGTTGGAGGGGGAGGGTAGAGGGAGAAATGGAGGAAAATAGAGGGTGGGTGAAGATGTGAGAGCTTTTGGTGAAACACTTGGGGAGGAGACAGGAGAGCGCGAGAATGGGGTATCACAGTGAAAGAAAATTGAGGCAGGGGGAGATCTGATCAAGAGGAAAGCAGGGTGCAGGAGGGGGTTTATATCAGAGGGTGGGTGGAGGTTTGAGAGTATTCAGTGAAACACTGGGGATGGGGACAAAGGCTGGGGAGGATAGCACGAGAAGGGGAGGGAAATTGTAGAAGGGGGTATCAGTGAAAGAAAATCAAGGGAGATCTGTTGATGAGGAAAAATGGATGCAGGAGTATATCGAGAGTGAAATAGCACGGGGGAAGGTTTTAGAAGGGAGCAGGAGAGAGTGGAGAGCAGATGAGGGTGTGGGAGGGGCTGGTACATGTAGGTGTGTAGTGTGTGGAGGGACCAAAGTGAGAACACAAAAGGAGTAGGTTATTGGGTGGAGAGGAGAGCAGGAGAGAGAGGACTTGAGCCAACCGCACATATTACGACTCTACCACCTTACGAATGGCTGGCGACTGGATGACTTTACTGGAATGTCAGCCAGTCTCCCGCATACCACAGTACGCCTTGCGACCCGACCACCCAACTGCATTACAATTTTCAGTTTTGCACATTCACTTTTTGGCGGCGCAGAAGTAAAATATGTTCGAAAATCTAAAAGTGACGCTTGGCCTCGGTGTGTTTCATCAATGTCATTGTGACATCACAATCAACGTAATCAATCATTTTATGGTCTCGTCCAATTTGAGGTGAACTTATGACTCGGTATTGAGGATTCAACATGTAAAATCCTTGCGACTGGCCTTGCGATTTGCTAGCAAATGTGCAAGACTGGCAATCTCACCAGAGTCATGATGTCACAACTCAAATCACGCAGTTGCAAGCAATTTGTAACATGGTTGAGTCGTGGCATGTGCAATTGGCTACAAGGATTTTGGACAAAGTAAAAAAAACTTCATTCGGGCATTCACAATAGCTTGATACGTACAGAAGATAATACACTAACTATTCCTTTCATTTGAAATATATTTTAGCAGAATAAGAGGGATGGAATATTCTAGTGTGTATGCTTGAATGAAGTTGTTTAAAGCCTTTGTCCCAAGCCTTTGTCCCATCTGTTCATGGTGATTAGAAGGCAAAGGAGGGTGGGAGGTGGTGAAGTAAAGTGTTTTTTTTNAAAATCCCAACTCCCTTGTAAAATCCTTGCGACTGGCCTTGCGATTTGCTTGCAAATGTGCGAGACTGGCAATCTCACCAGAGTCATGATGTCACAACTTAAATCACTCAGTTGCAAGCAATTTGTAACATGGTTGAGTCGTGGCGTGTGCAGTTGGCTACAAGGATTTTGGACAAAGTAAAAAACTTCATTCAGGCATTCACAATAGCTTGATACTTTGTACGTACAAAAGATAATACACTATTCCTTTCATTTGAAATATATTTTAGCAGAATAAGATGGATGGAATTTTCTTGTGTGTATAATGCTTGATTGAAGTTGTTTACTTTGTCCAAAGCCTTTGTCCTGTCTGTTCATGGTGATTAGAAGGCAAAGGAGGTTGGGCGGTGGTAAAGCAAAGTGTTTTTTTTGGGGGGGGAGGGGGGGTTGGAGAGGGTGCAAAGGGTTGAATCAGACTGATAGAACACAGATGGGTTAAGAGCAACGAAGTGGAAGAGCGTGAGGTCAGAGATCTAAAGGAAAGGTGAAGAAGGAACAATGGAGACATGAGTAAAGGAGGGGGAAATTGTTAGATGGCGATGTAGAAAGATTAAGGGAGTGTTGTTCAAAAGTTGCAATGGATCGCAAGTTGCAGTTGATCGGAACGTGCCAGTCAAAATCACCGCGACTGGTTTCCAAGTTGATTTGCGATCAATAATTTTTGAACAACACCCAATTAGAGGGGTAAAATTGTGTGAGGGTAAGGAGGTTTGAAGGTGCGAATAGGGACACTGGGCAAAGATGGACAAAATCAATATTACATTTGGTTTCACCTTTTGATTGCTTTCGATATACAGTCTATTGCAAAAGTTTAAGACCACCTGCAATTTTTGCACTTGCCTCTATACAGTCATATCTTTACTCAAAGGGGGTTTACTCACAAATTTGTGCAAGTTGGTCCTTAATTTTTTCTGCTCAAATGATTGAAACTAATGTTCATGTTAATATCAGTTTCCTTGTATTAAGGAGAGATTCCTCAATTTTCAGAAAGATCTTGCATGATCTCTCTCCCACAATGATGTGATCCTCGACATTGCTTTAATCACATGTCTGATGGAATGGGAATCATTGTGTGAGATCTCGCAAAATCTTTCCAAGTGATCAAACTAATTTGTATTTTCCAGGGTTTCATTGATAGTCTGAGCACTACAACTTGCCGTTAAAGCAGTGAATTGGAGCAAATGTCACCCAAATATGTAAAAAAAAAACATTGCCTAACTCCACCAATGAATGTGTACAGGTAAATACAAATATGAAAAGTGGTCTTAAACTTTTGAAAATGACCGTATATTGAAAGATTTATCCCATGACAGTTTCCATAGACTGACGCACCTAATCATACAAAAGAAATCTTTGTTTTGTACCTGATCATCATAGTTTCCCTGTTCGTCCCACTTTACGGTACTCCTTACTCTCTAACACACACCCATACACACATACAAGCAGCACACACACTCACTGGCATACTCAAATTCAAATACTACTCTGAATCTTATACTGAATTTGAAATTCCCAATAGAATAAACTGAAATTTGATCAGTTTAAAGAACATAAGCTTTGGTTTTTGGTGTTGACCGAAACCACGACCTGAAAAAAAAATCTAACCATGGACGGACCTGCAATCGAGGACTATCCTGGAATAGGTCGGAATGTAGCACTGTACAATAAACAATAAAAATTGCCCTTTTTTTTCTCCATAACATGAATTTAAATCTTAAATCTTTTCTGGATTTGAAGCTACAAGCATACAAAAAATTACCCATGTTACATGGACTTCATATTACTTTTGCATGTACAAGAAAATGCCGGATGTCAAATTCTAATATGCAATGGTCTTTGAGGAATGCTTCTGGGTGGGTCACTGGTTTTTTTTTTTTTTGGGGGGGGGGGAATGAATTAGACTGTATTTGCCTGATTGGAGAAAGGCATGGATTTATGGTTTGGGGATGTCACAAAAATTGACCCAACCCCGTGGAAATACCAAGCTATACAATGCAGACTATTTTCTTCACATACATCTTATTCACATCATATCTCATTCACTTATTTACACAATTCTCAACCGGTATTAGATAAAAACAAAACAATGTGTTGTGTTTGTTAAAAACTAATGACGCTAAAATGTTTAATTTAAGACAAGAGTACAAGTACAAAGCAATAATAAAAAATATTTAACAAGAATACGAGGTATTTATAAAAGAGTTGAGTAAACTGAAAAAAATAATAAATGCAGGGACATTGAATAATTATTTTAAAGTGAGAAATATTTCAACTTTGACATGAAAATGAACATTTTTCTTGACAAAATTCCCATTCAAATTAGATTCCTTTGAGGAATATCAGTGGTATTAGAAAAATACAACAGGAAAGTTCAATACCTACTTCAATTTCATTTAAATAAATTCAACATAATAATTAAATAAATTTTACATTGTAGCTGCTTACTTAACTGATTACACTATCAGAATGGCAGTAGAGAGTCAAAGAATAAGACATAAACTTGGTCCAAATTCATAATTCAAAGAAACAATGTCAAAATGCCCTCGATAAGTGTTCTGATGCAAAATTTGGAAGGAGTCACTGATAGTGAAAATATGAGGCTTGTGAGAGTTGATGTCTTCACATGCTCAATTGCGAAAATTCTGGATATTACGAAGTAGATATTCAGGGCAGTGTTTCACCAAGATAAGAAAGACTTTACGCACGACTTTACGTTCGACTGGTACCCCTCCTTGTGCGTAATGGTTCACATTATTATGCGCATTCCAGGGCAAAAACTGATACCAGTTGAATGTAAAGATGTGCGTAACTTTAAGAATGACTTGGTGAAACACTGCCCAGGTCCAAAAAAGACCTTATTATAATGAGGTTTTACTGTATTTCAGCTGATTGAATTTAATTTTGACCCAACTTTAGAGATAAGATGTCACTCGAAACATACAGGGAACATGAGCTCCTATTCTAACTGGCCCAAGATATGTGCAGATATTATGCAATAATTAAATAAAATTCATATCACGATTTTTGGATAGATAATATTTGGATTATTCTTGCCTTATCCCAACATTATTATGATGATGATCTTATGTTTGTAATTATTTACTTTCATTTTTAGACACCTTCACACCATACATAAACGCTGATTGGTAGTGCATTTTGGCTGCAGTGAAAACAAATTACTTTTATGTAGCTTAGCTGAGAAAGTTTGTCTTGAACAACAAGCTAAAGTGTTGCAAATATGTTGTTATCAATTTCAATTGCAAATAAAAAGTAGTATTGTAAATGACTTCTGATATGCATTTTTACGAAAACAACGATGCCACAATCATTTATTTTGGTTAAGCATTTTAAAAATGCAATTTGCAGTTGATAACAACTTTCTTCCCAGACTAAAATTTTGAATGAATCCAATTTATTTTTCCAGTCGACAAATTTGATGAGCGAAATCATTGAAAATTTCATCTTGTACAGACAAACTTCTGCTCAATTTTTTAATAACTAAAAAGATCATATCTCAGCCGATCGCTCCACTCATCGCATCCCCGGCCGCCGCTTCGGCGGGGAATAATGGCACGACAGCTGATTGGTCAATGGCAGCAACCAATCACAGCGCTAGGAACACGCACCCGATCGCTCCGGGCCTCTTCTGAGGCAATATAAGGCGCGCGCAGCGTAGTCTATCTTCATATAGTCTGATGAAGGCTAGCAGTATATAGCAGCCGAAACGTCCCTATACTAACGTTCTACGTTTGCACATCGTGAGACAACTGATCAACTCTCTTCAATTAATTTTATAGTTCAAACGATTATTTGACAAAAATTAATACTCTCGATTGATCTATATTGTTTCTAAATGCCTGTTAATAGGACACTATCCCAAAATTACAACACACAAAGACAGATTGCAAACTGAAATCAGGAGGGTGTTTCATCAAGATTTGTCGAAAAGACAATTAGTCAGTGCTGACAAATTTCTTGATTGTGATTGGATGAAAAGCACTATCGCTGACAGTTGCTACGGGAACTGTCGGAAAATGACCCCTTGTCGCTGCAACAAATCTTGATGAAACATCCCCCAGGAGTGCATCTTCAACAAGTTAAAAAGCAATGATATTTGAAGCAATCAACTGAAGTACAATTTCATCACCTTAGAAAGCTGCAAGTAATCGCAAATCAACTGCAAATCGGTTTCAAATTAAATATTCACATTTTAATTCATGCAATGTCTGTGCTTTTGACAGACAAAAATGAAATAATGGTTTTCATTGACACCTGCAGATCAACTGCAACTTGCAAGTGATTGCAACTTTCTGGCATCACGTCCTTTGTGAAATTAAGATGTTTGAAATACTTCAAGCCTCTGGACCGCATTTACATTGACTCTTACGCTGGCCAATCTTCGGGTGTAAACACATACTGCTCCAAATGATGTTCCGAATGCAGACTTGCAGTATACATTAACCAGGCAATCATCACAATCCCCCTTCAATCTTCATGTTAATCAAAGATTGCAACTCTGCTGATTATTTTCATGAAGAGAGACGCTATCGGCAGAAATATTACATGATTAGGCCCACATAAATTTTCAGTATTATCAAACAATAGTCGTCAAGTCAGTGGTGCAAGCAGGGTCTTAGACTGAAGTTGCAATGAGAGCATTTTATGGAGGTTTCGATTTCATTCGTCACAGTCACAGTCACAGTCAACCGGAAGTGGTATGTCATAGTTTTACGAATCTTCTCAGTGTTATGTGTGCAACTAACCGTGACATAACAAAGAGCAGACGCGCAAAACTATGACGTACTACTTCTGGTTTACGTGACCTTCGTTACAGTTGAACGAAAACACCACATTATCTAATCTCACAATTTTGAATATTTTTCCAACAGGGATGCAATTTACCACCTTTCAGTACAAAAAAAACATTTTTTTCAGCTAGACCACAATTCATGACTCGTCCAAAGTATATACATTTCCTTTGTCTCTGAAAAGAATATAACATAGCAACAGAAACACAACCACACATAATACTCTTTTAAAATCCTAAGAAATAAATTCATAGGCAATGATTATCTCAACTGATAAGTAATCTCATACTCACACATGATTTTAGATACTTGTCTTGAAATTGCATTTTTACAAAAGGCGCTATTTGAACATGATGAACAGACAAGGATTGTTTTCTTGTATGATTCACACACCTGCCAATGCAAAATCGGAATCATTAGTTTTATGATCTTTTATGATGATAGGGGAATATCAACATGACATTTTGTCAGTGAATTGTGAAAATAAAAAGAACATCATGCCAAGATACCACAAGGAGATTTCCTGAAATAGTGAGTAAATTTCATAAAAAATTGTCACTTTTGTACACATTTCATCAAAATTTCGTGTAATCAGGAAATTGCCTGATAATGCATTACATCTGTCTCCTTGCTAGAATCTTTAAAAGCATCTAGTTTCTCTTGTTCTGACTTAGGGTAAAAATCTTAAGTTTTTGACTGAAATGATAAGGGAAAATTGTCAATCTTTATGTATCTTGATCTCTGTTCTTCGATGCTCACTCTTAATTATGTCCAAAGAGACAGATGGATTTATAGTGGCATTATTTTTGCATTCTGAATAATTCATGTCTGCAGATTTTTGTACCTCTAATGAAGAGTAATACCCCAAAATAATTCTGATTTTAGGTCCGCAGGTGCGATGAAATAACTTGCTAAAATACCTTCGCTGCATCTCTTAAAAGATTGACAAACAAAAACAATTGCTGTTTCGTTTTTTTTCCAAAAGTGCTTCTAAAAACATTGAATAACTATACAGAGATTGCTATACAAAATGAAATAATAATAATATCATCTCTTTCCACGTTCCTCAATCCCAACCACAACAATTCTTGATGTTAAATGCCTATTCTTTTTTGTAACATCAGATCCGTGTCATGTACAAAACTTGTGGGCGATTTGGAATTCTCATTGTTCATACATTATTTGTAAGGTGGATTCAATCGTTGATGCTGAACCCCACAGTAACCTCTGAATGTTCAGTGTATGTTTAAACAGATTTTGAACCAAAATATCATAGACCAGCGTGGACCAAAAAGAAGCCTAAATTCTAACAGCTAGTTCAATATAATAATGGCAGAAAATATTAATTTTTCATATTGTGGGGTTATTTTGGGAATGCATTCTATTGTATTGATCTTTTTTTTTTATTTATCCAACTTTATAATAGATAGAAAAGGATTAATTAGCAATCTCGAAAATCTAGAGTCACCTCAAACAACAAGGCAATTTTCATATTTCCTTTCTCAAATTAAAAGTCGGGATTGAAAATGATTTCTGTTTATTGTAGCAAAATGCTTCTAAAATGAATTGGAAACCCTGACTCTCTTTGATAACGATTACTTTTAACAAAAGTCTATTTCTGTTTTTTTCGATGAAGATAAATTTCTTTGAGTGTGCCATGATCTGATATATCTACAAATTCATGATAAATAAGCATTAAAATTTTAATTTAAAACTCTTACAAGAGAGTTACTTGTAAATCATTGTACTCAACATGGACCAGTTTTCCTTAATTTCAGAAAAATGGCAGATCGCGGGTCAAAAATGTATAAAGTAAAAAAAAAATGACACAAATATCAATGATTATCACCACATTTACACATAAAATTGACGACTTCGTGGTAGACTAGACTCCACATCACGTTCCAGTGATCAATCATATGGCAATCGTACAGGCTTGCTTCTGATTGGTCCACTCAAAATGATGAATGATCTCCTTTATGTTCCTTCCACCCTTCATGCCTGCCAATGTAAAGCACTGCTACACCATAGGGGATCTAAATCATCCAGAGGGAGGCTGGAACGATTGATGTAATGTCCAAAGTATTTGGAATTGATAGAAAGCACACAGCTAGTCTTGTGTGTTCAGTCTCTTTAGTGGATAAGGGATTTATAGATCGCTGACGTGTCCTTGTCTCCAAGTCCCATATTCTTGGCTCGCTTGTATTGCTGAAAATTGAAGAAAGAAATGCAAAATTCAGTCAAAATTTAGAAGGGCAGAAAAATAATAGCTTACACTGTAAGTCACAGGCATGATCAATGAAATTCCACATCCAAATTTTGTTGGAAAGTAAACAAAATCAGGTCAAAGTAATAACAACTAAAAACAAATTTTCACACAGAATTTTCTCTCATAGTTTGATTCTTATACACATTTCTCGGAGCAGAACACTTGTTTTAATTAAAATAAATGTTTATGATCAATTCCAAGGCAATTCAGGTCTTTTTTTTTTATATTTCAGTGTCAAATCTTGGATTACTTACTTCTTCATCTAATAACATCTAAGAATTAAAAATTCTCTTACCTCATTAACTGCTGATGAGATAGCGAGGGGTTGATCGATCTGCTCTGACATGGCAAGGGCAAGCTTCAGATCTTTCTGTTTGGATTTCAGTGTCAAAGCTTACATTACTTACTTCTAATGGGTGGGATGCCTGCAAACACTTGCCCAATAATGGCTGGTCGCAACATGTCTGGTTAAGATTAAAAGTGTAATTAAAAGATAACTTACCTCATTAACTGCTGATGAGATGGGGAGGGGTTGGTCGACCTGCTCTGACATGGCTAGGGCCAGCTTCAAGTCTTTCTGTTGGTATTTCAGTGGGAAAGCTGGTGGGTACTTGTTGGCTAGGATGGCTGTAAGGTAAAATATAAAAATGAAATGATGACAACTTGGGAAATGTCCCAAAGTATACTTTGACTGAACCCTTTTTTCTGCAAATCTGCATATTGCACTGCCAATAATCATGTTCATTCTTGCTGTTCGTTTTCCATAGTAACTAATTATAGTAAATACTCCCGTTCTTTCTTTGTTATCTCTCTTTTTAGTCATAATCTTTACTCACCTTTTTCCTTCCCACATATGAGAGGGGTTGATATGGATCAATGAGAACGCTCTGTCCAAGGACTCATAGAATTGGGTTTTCAGGTAGCTAATCAATCCTGTTATCCCCTTGGTTCTTTTAAACATCATATAGTTTTCCTTTTCAGTTTTGAAAATTACGAGATTGAGAATGAATAAGAGAACACTTTGTCTCAGAACTAAATGTCAGTAAGGAAAAAAATTTGATTTCATTTATATATAAATGAAATGGTTTATGTACAAATCAACATTAATAATCTTACCTTTTCCCTTTCCACTAATGAGAGGGTTTGCGATGGATCCCAGATTGAGGATGTCCAAAAGAACGCTTTGACTGAGTCCTGACTTGTCCGCAAGCGCCATTCCTTCTGCAAAGCTGCACATTACACTGCCGATTATCATGTTGATGACCAGCTTCATCCTTGCTGCATTGCCTGTGTCAGCTAAAAGGCGAAGGAAAAAAAGAGAGTAAAGGGAGTTAAATCAAATATTTTTCATATGCACATTTGTATGTTACACAATTGATAGCAGGTGTCTTCGGTGTTTATCAGTGCAATCTTAAATTTACAAATTATCAGTGGTGCTAATGTAAAAGATTTTTCATCAAATTAAAAATACTGTGGTGCTAAATACATAACGTGTGGTGCACCAAATAACAAAAATAAGCATAATTTGTCATTTTCTTACAGAAAAATAGGATTTTGTAAAAAATAAGGTCTCATTTGCCATTAAAAAAAACAAATGAAAACAGCAGTACTTATCATCAAGAACTCTCAAAACAAACATAATCCAAAATAGGCAAACTCAACATGACATGGGGTATTTTATTAAAGAGAAAGAAATATATGTTTCATGAAAAAGAGTCTCATTTTTCTAAGAGTTAATAACTTCAGTTAATGTGCCTCAAAGCCATTAACTTCATAGCAGCACTTGAAAAGCTGATTTCATTAAAACCAATTTTAATCTTGATGCAGGCATGATACAGATGAGGTATGATGGTTGAACTTACAAAGGTAAAATGCTTTCTTTCCCATGGCTTGAAAACATGATTCGCAATCGTCATAGAGCTCTTTCTCTCCAGCTGCTATAATGATAAGTGAACCTTCCATTGCAGGTTGCACACTTCCGCAGACCGGCGCCTCTAAGAACCGTCCATCTCTTGCTTGAATAGCCTACAAACAAGATGAAATCAGGAGGAAAAACAGAATACAATATATTACCCTGAAAAAATGGGCTACCATTAAAGGGGATTAATTTTACAGAGCACGCAATGAGTCTGAAATTGGAGGTTAAATCAAAGGAGCCATGTGCTCCAATAATATATTGGGGTTTCAGTTCAGAAAGCTGCTCATAGCAGTACATACGACTAAGCGCAAGACTTGGGACTTGAGAAAAGGGTCACCAGTCATGTGCAGAGTCATGGTAACTCTATGGACAGCTTTATGAAACAGGTACCTTGTATGAAATCTACACAAGATGGCAAACCGTGGGAAATATAGCTGACCACTCTAAGGGGGGTTGCTCAGAATCAACTGCAACTTTGGAAATTGTAATTTTTTTTACCAAGACGCGCATAAAACAATGATTTTGATTGGCGTATTCCGATCAACTGCAACTTGCGATCAATTGCAACCTTTGAGCAAGACCCCCTAAGACAGGTTTGACTACAATTAAAATCAATTTCTTTATTTTCAGATCAATGAACACATCCTCTGAAGAAAAATGTCTCTATATTTGTGTTGCCTTCGGGGACTAGAATATCAATTAATAGTGAGCTTGTTTGTATAAAGTAATGATGTAATTAGAGTAGCAAACCTGGTGAATATTGATGAGTTGCATATATTCATAATAATTCACATTGTAAAAATGATTTGAATTTTTTTCAGGATTTCTTCCATGAAAACCAATTTGATTCAGCTCTTTGGATATTCAAGTTCTCACTCCCATCATCATAATTATTCTGAAACATGTGGTATGTCTGAGTAATTTATGAAACTATTAATTCTAATTTCCCTCACCTCTGCGACTCCTGTTACTGTGCCGATATCCACTGTTGACATGTCAACGAATGCCTTGCCATCACTGATGCCTTCTAATACTCCATTTTCACCAAAAACAATCTGCAAAGTGATGGAACAAAGCAAAGCTTTTTTTCTTATTTCATTATTTTTAAAGAATAAGATGGCAAGATTGAAACATGTCTTTTCTTTAGAGCAAAAGTCTGTCTTGTGAAACTAGCCAAATATCAAACATTAATGAATCTAAAGGAATATCGAAAATGTTACAAGTCTATAGTAAACATATGAAGGTATTATGCAACAATTCAATAATATGAATACTTTAAAAACAAAAGAGAAAGGACAAAGCATTTGACTAAGTTTTATATCTGAACATGAATTCCAGTTACCACCCCAAAATATAAAATTCAAGCGATTTGGGTTATTTTTCTTTTGTTCCCGACAATTTCTATACCACACTAAAGACAACAATGATTATATTTTATTTCATTCTAGCTGGCAGAGGAGTTGAAACTCCATAGCACCCTCTCTCACACCAAGTCACATTGAGCAGAAGGGACAAAGGACTGGGTCAAAGTAAAGAACCTCCATCAAGCATTTACAATAATAATAATAACACATTGCTTATAAGCAATGCGCATATCACTGCCATTGCGTCTCTATGAAAAAAAATAGGAGATTAAAGATGCCATTCAATTGGGACTATTTTGTCATTGATAGTGCTAGATTGACAAAAAACAAATATCCATCCTTCTCATTCTATGGAAAGATGTTGAACAAGAGTCACATCTGGGACCTTCATTTGTGATCATGAAGATATTGTGAATGCTTGAATGACATTATTCACATTGTTCCAGTCCTCTGTCCCTTTTGCTCACAGTGTGTACTGATCAATCCCTATCAAAGGAAAATCTATTGAAATGCAAAGAATAACTTGAACTTACCGCTCGAACTGCTTCTGAATCTGATACCATTGAGAATGTGATGTCGCAATCCGAGACTAGATCTGCAACGGTATCCGCTTGACTTGCTCCAGCTTTTACAAACTCTTCACACTGTACAAAGATATAACAATATGATCATAGCTGGATGAATTTGTATTCAATAACCCGTTATATATTTTGCTTCATACATCACAGCAAAATACAACATAACTTGAAAGTTCAATCAATATATTATTGCCTTTAAAAACTTATACTTCACAGAGGACACAGCATAGCAGTATGGATTAAATCAAATCATATGTATTCATTTTTAACTCTTCACACTGTATAAAGATAAAATGACATGATTATAGCTGGATGAATTTGTATTCAATATACTGGTGCAAATCTACAAATGCATCATATAGTATAAATTCAAATCTAACTCAATGTGAATAATTGAGGCAAAATAAATTGCTAGATGGTAATATACATAAAACCAACCCCCATTAACATTACACAACATTAGAAAGGTGTTTTGTTGTCAAAATATTGAATCTTTTAAAACTGATTGATTCTCTTGAAAAATGGCATAAGACAATTTTATGAAGACAAGTTCACACAGTTTAACAATCGGACGGACATACATACATAGCTAAAAGGCTTGTACGGAGCCAAAGTCGATCATGAACGAGGTGTTTATTGCTCGTAACTCCTTAACTAGTTATCCACATTATGTCGGATAAGTTATTTTTGGTTAATTTTGTGCACTATTAACACAATATACAAATTATATTTTTTTAACCTCAGGCAAAGGATTTTTTTTGCAGTTTCATCTTCTAAATCCTATTTAAAAAGAAACCCACATGCCGCAGGATTCCCGCACTATTTTTCTGGGTTTTCCCCCAATAGGTATTTCAACAAAATAAATTTCATGATAACTTCATTTTCACGGCAACCATATAACCGCTTCAGTTTTTCTATGCTTAATACAAGAGTGAAGCCTCTAAAACTGATTCCTAAATTTTCACTTCAACGTCACAAATATTTGAAACCTTGTCAATCAAATAAACGGAAATATGATTCATAATTATCCAAAATGATCCAGAATTATCCATATTTTCTGGATTTCTCTCTAAAATATTTGTGGTATTTCACAAATTATGTTTCAAAACATTTCACCAAAAGCATACCGTAGCTATTTGACCTTCTCCACTTATAATTGAGGTTCTTCACAAAAAACAGCTTTAGAAAAAGAGAAACAGAAAAAAATTGTTACCCTTTAGGTCAATTTATCAAGTCCTTAATTTTGAATGTCCAGACAATAATGGATAAACAATAATTCTGGATTTGAATTGTAACCCACAACTTAAGAAAATGTAGTTTTCTGATGTTTTTCATGGCGGCTAAAGTTTGAAAGAGGGAACAACTTAACAACAACCCGACTCTTCATAGACAAAGAAAAATGAATGGAGAGAGAAAGATAAAGAGGTGGCAATTAGATACTGCAAAAGCAAGTGCTGTGATAGAAAGGATCATCAAGTGATCAATACATGTGACATGGATATTAAATCTACATGTTTGAAACAAAATCCAGATTCCAAATCCCTACATAACTTCAAGGAATTTGTTCTCAATGCAGAACTTGAACATCATTTATTTACAGTATATTGCCCTCTTCAGGTAGAAAAACGACAACATCAAGGTTTGCCCACAAGTTCTTCCTAATGGAACAATATGTGATATCTAAGAGTTAAAAAATGAAATAATTTTGGTTGCTGGTTGCACCTTCAGTTCAGATTCAATTTTCTATAAAGTTATCAAATAAACTCTGAAAATTAGTACCCACAAAGCTCTGAAAATGGAAAGGAAACTACCAAAGAAAAAAAAAGAAAGAAATTGAAGTAAAAAATAATTGATTTGAGGAAAAAATTGTGCATTCTTAAAGAAAAAAATACCACAAATGGTGATTGATAAATTGATTGGACTCTGATAAGTTATAGAGAAAAAGGATCAAGGGAGAGATATAAAGAGGGAGATAGAGAGATATATAAAGATAGAAAGAGAAAGACAAAGAGAAAGAGAAAGAGAAAGAGGGAGAAAGAGAAAGAGATGGAAAAGTAAAAGGAAAATGAAAAAGAAAAGGAGAAGGGAAAGGAGGAGGAAAGAGAGAAAGAGAAAGAGAAAGAGAAAGAGAAAGAAAAAGAGGAGGAGAGAGAGAAAGAGAAAGAAAAAGGAGGAGGAAGAGAGAGAAAGAGATAGAGAAAGAGAAAGAGAAAGAGGGAGAAAGAGAAAGAAGTAAAAGTAGAAGGAAAAGGATGAGGAGAAGGAGGAGAGAAAGAGAAAGAGAAAGAGAAAGAGAAAGAGAAAGAGAAAGAGAAAGAGAAAGAGAAAGAGAAAGA
>BQKZ01002729.1:20270-30806 GCA_036244855.1 Temnopleurus reevesii | reverse complement strand
TATAAATCATAGAGAGAGACTTCATTCCATGTAGTGAAATTCATGAAAACTAAAGCATGAGTTTGAAAATGAGTGAAGAAGTATTGCAGTGTGATAGGGTTCCGATGCAACTCAACTTGGCCCACAGTAATACGGGGTATCCCATAAACAAGTGTCTTGTCCATACATGTACATGTAGACATGCGATCTCAAAGAAATGGTGTAAATTAGGCAGAGTTGTCCGGCCCTCTTTGGTCGAAACTTTATCCTAATAATGTCTGGTATTATGTATGGATGACTGCTAAATTAGTATCCCAAATTTTCAAGACTTCCACCAATGGCTCAAAACTGCTGATCAATAAAATTGTGACTCTTAAAAGGAAAACCAACCCCTGGAATTATCCTGCTCTCATCAAATGAAGATAAATCAGATGAATAAACTGTGAAAATTTCAAAATCACATAGATATGACGATCCCTACTGCTCATGTAGATCCGCCCGATTGGCAAATTGGACGGAATCTGTGAAGTCATGTCGGACAACCCCTCATTCACTATGTATACAAAATTTCACATTTTCTCCTTTATTTCGAAAAAAAACAAAATGTCAATTTTCGTTTGGGGTATAGCAATTCTGTATTGATTCTGCACGTATTTTGAGAATAATGATGCTGCAACCTTTTTCTGAATTTTATATTAGTCCATTTAAAAATATTATATGTACAAAATGAATGAGGGGTTGTCCGACATGACGTCACAGATTCCGCCGGTGTTGCCGATCGAACAGATCTATCCACATGAGTTGCAGTGATCGTCGAATCCATGTGAATTAGAAAAATCATCATTTTGATCGAATTTTCACAGATTGGTTAATCTCATTTTTCTTCATTCAATGAGATCACGATAATTTTAGGGGGTGGTTCCCCTTTAAAGTAGTAACACGCCCAAAATTTCATTCACAGCTATCCAGGGTAGGTCAAAATTATAATCTGTGCATCTGTGCATTTGTGAAAGTCCATTTAAATACTGTTTAAATTGACATTGTTGCTAAGTACGGGACTTACTTTCGCTAATTTTGCGACCATGAATTTACTATTTTATCTTAGAATGCAAATAAAATCATGGTCAATGACTTAAAAAAAAAAGAATCCTTATATCTCTGAAATTCAGTGAATTTGTGAAAATCTATCTACACTGAAATATTGGTTTTACAGTAAAATAAGGAAAATGTACAAAATAACTAATCAATTTACCAATATACAACTTCGTAGGAATTATACATGTATATCGATTGAAGGAGTTACAAAAACTTATACCTTTGCTTCACCTATCTTCCCAGTTGCGTTCACTTGTCATTCAAATAAATCTCGTATTAAAGAGACAAATACATCATCAGGTACTTGCAGTATTTCAGGTAATTTGCTGCTATCTAGAACTGATAGATTTAGCACTGGGTTTTAACTCGTTTTACATGACCTTTTGTGTCTCTCTGTCAAATTCACTCAATACTGATGTGGTTTTGAGCACAACAGGAATTTCAGGTACCTGAGGGATATCTTTATAAAAATGTGAAAAACATATATTTAAAATGCACTATGTAACATGTAATTTGAACAGATGTGATCACGTAATTCTGTTCGTAACATAGTGATCCCTCTTATACTACCTAAAATGTTACAATTTAGTGAGGAAAAAATGAACAAAACTCCAATACACAGTGAAAACTCTGTATAAAGAGATCTGATATAATAAAATGTCTCATATAAAAATTTGGTCCCAGCTCATTTTAGCTTATTGTTTTTTAACTCTGCTATAAAGAGATTACTGCTATAACAAGGTATTTTTATCGTCCCAAGCGCCTCTTTACACTGAGTTTCCCCTGTATACAAACTTTACAGACTATAAAGAATTAAAGATCAGAGTTTTAAAGAATGCTCTGTGAATCTATTAGGGCTCTTTCCAAAGAAACAAACAATAAACAACATTTAAATACATATTTAAACAAAAAGAACTGGACAATAAAGCAGGTAGAACTACATCGCACATTTGGCACTATTTACATGTATAAAAGTTTAATACTTGTCACAAACATTCACATTTTGCTGAATATTCATGAGCCAACCAAGATGTGTTTGTGCCAGTGCAGTTTCAAAAGAAATGATATTTATTCAATACGCTTTGTCGAAAAATGGAAATTAAATATTTACAGTAGATACAGATACTTGAAAATGAAAACGAATGAAATGGTCAACCAAATTGTGATAGCAAGCCGCGTGATGTTTGATCTACCAATTAGTCTAACCTTTCCACTAAATCCTGCGTTCATATTAATGATGTCATAGAATGATTTTAGAAATGGCGATATGATTATGCACTGTACTGTACATTCGAAATGTAAAAGAAAAGTAGAGTGGAACCTCATTGGAAGGGTCCTTGGGTCCAGATATTTTCTCTATCAGTTTGCATCAAGGCTATATGTGAATTGAACACAACTGGGGTGGAATGGGCTATCATAATACCAGTAAGAAGCCAATTTACTCTGGTCTTGAAAATTTAGTTGCAAGTATTCTGGAAATAATTGAAAGCATTCCTGTTCGGTGTTTCACTGAAGCTACGAGCGACTTTGTGAAAGACTGGTATGATTTCTTGTGCCAATATATAAACAATCTCATTTGCATAATCACCCAATTACGCACTCCAGTTTTTCTCTAAGTTTTTCTTCAAGTTTTTCTAAACTTGAAGAACAACTTTGTGAAACACCGGTTAGGTATTTCCCACTTTTAGATTTTTAAAGGAAATGATTTGATATTCATTTCTCCCAATAATTCATGGTGACATTATGCAATAATTTTATTTTCCTCTTAAACAATTCCATCAGTCCTGAGCATACAGGAAGCCTATTCTGCATATTAATTTGCGTTTCTCTCTTCCAAATACAGGAGACGCTTATGTCAATGCCGCAAGACGAGAAGTATGGTGCAAACTCTTGATCTGTCATCGTGATCGTGATCGGACATCGTGATCTAGCCTGATCGTGATGCAGACGCCCATAGGATGGCCTTACTACTCACCATCATTGCAGTACGGGGCATCATCCTATTGCTCTTTACTTTCCACATGTACGTAACCCACGCGAGAACTCTACTCGGTATGACCGGGAGCGCGGACAACTGCCCCGTTCCATGCTCTTGCGACAACCAAACAGTCATCTGCAACAACATGCATCTTAAAGAAGTGCCTCTTAACATTCCTTCAAGGACAAAAGCTTTATATTTGAATGATAACATGATAACGACGTTAGATTTTAGGCTATTATCAAGACTTGATGACTTAGAGGAGTTGTACTTGAGAGGGAACAAGCTGACGGGTATCAAGGAGAATGATATTGAATTCCTTCCAAGTTTGAAACATGTTGATTTAAGAGATAATCCTTTAGTGTGTGATTGCCAGCTTGTGGAGTTGGTGGGTAGGACGTTGGATAAAGCAAGTCCTTTGGAAGTGATACTAGGAGATACAAAGTGTGCGTTACATATGCAAGGTAGGACAGGAAAGGTTAGTGAAGTACTGAAAAATCTGGAATGCAGGCATCGCAGCAGGAGAGGAGAACAAGGATGATGTCATCCAGGGTTTTGTAACAACGGTGGTACTTGCATCGAGGGTCTGTTCGGACCATACTGCGAATGCCCGGATTCTTATTCGGGTATACACTGTGAAAGGTCCGAGCCAGATGATGTGGTGATTTTTCTGGATGACATCACTCCTAACAGCGTCAAAGTATCATGGAGGACTTCATTTCCTGTGCTTATAGCCAGGTACTATGTCACTTTACAAGAGCAGAGCCCTTACGCCAACATGAAACAGTTCTGGACGGAGGAAAGCTATTATATCTTTGTCCGTCTGTCCCCTGGTGAGTTCTATGAGGTTTGCGTGACGGGTCACACTGATGATGGGGATGATTTAGAGACATGCTGCAAGCAGTTTGCAACATATCCCCATCCAAGTCATCCGGGACTGGACCATTCAAGCAGGCATCCACCGGGGCATACCCATGAACCCGATAGCGAGTCCAAAGACCGCGAAAGTGCCATCCACAGGGCAGCTGTCATTCTGGGCTCGATCATCGGCGTCTGTGCCTTCTTCATCATCTTCTTGACTCTGGTTTATAAGTTCCGCACCTTGAGGAACCCTCGGAGCTGGGGTGGAGGCGGCGACAGGAGGTCCCCGTCTCCTACTGCGGAGGAAGGCGCAGAGGCCGAGACGGAGTTAACTCAGGACTCAGGCAGCGACAATAACGCTGGACAGGACAATCCCGCAGCTTCGCCTGACAACGAAGCTAATACACCAGCACCTGATGCGGGCCCGCAACTTCCTACACCCGATCACATTCCAATCAACAGGGTCCTACGTGCCTATCACCCACCAACCGCACGAGGGCCATGTGAGGCGCCCTCAACCAACACGGTAGTATTATATCGCCCTGAAAACCGGCACATGGTGGAGGACCTAGCCGTCCTCTCCCGAGACAACCCCTCAGGGACCGCACCTATATTTATTGTGGCCGATGGTAGCCACTACCCCCTTGACCCAGCTCTTTCACAAGCCTTACGTAGTGCAATGTCAAGAACAAGTGTTCCGCGAGGACTCCTTCCAGATGAACCACCCCCGCCCTACTCGGAGGTAGCGGAAGAGGTCCATCCCACCCTGGCGCCTATCCCAGAAAGGATGGATGCAGAGAGTGGGTCCGATGAGCAGAACGAAACAGTTATTGATGCTTCTTCCGATGACCCTCATGAAGAAGATAAATAGTGTATTTATTTCACCAGAATTTTTTACGCTCTGCATTTTCATGCCTTATAATCAATATTAAGATTACATGTTAAGAGTCAACGAATTAAACAATTCTCATTCAATTCTAAATAATTTTCAATTAAAGATGAAAGTATCCGTAACTGATGTTTAGTTAACAGGTGAATTTCTTCTTGTTAAATAAACTTGCTACTTTTCTACTCTCTTTGTGTCAAAGTTTACGATACATTCTATTCATGAACTGCGTATAACTCATAACATCTGGGGCTACAACTCGGTATGTGGTATATCTGATTTTCTTATTTTAATCAACTGTTTTGACTGTTAGATAAACTGCAGTTGGTTTTTACAGTACATGTATTTTCATGAAGTCTTATAATCTGGTTAATTTAACAAAATATTACATGTGCCTATTTATATAAAAATTAGAGTCTCTAGGAACAATAAATTATATCTACATGTATGTTTGATATATTGAAATAACATATTATACATGTACTTCAATAGGATATTTCTATGTACAATTCTGACCATAAAACAAAGAGATTGGACTGGGCTAGAATGTTAACGTAAAAAAGAGAATTATTAATCTTTTTATTTTTCTTATCATGAAGCATGAAGCTTTAGAAAGTTTGTTCAGAAACAGAATCTCATAAAAGATAATATTTTTGGTGCTTTTAATTTTCTTCAAAGTTTACACACAGTTGCATGCATTGCTGCATACCAATTCAAAGATTTATGCAAAATCAAAATGGCATTTAATGCTTTTCATACACTACATGAAGCTAAGAAACTTGTACATGTTTGCAGTTCATTTTGTAGAGGTTTAGAATTCGAAGAAAGACAAAGAAAAACGCCTTACAAAGCAAATGCCTAATTTTTCTACTCCTAACAGAATAAAATGACGAATAAAGCTACCATGGAGCGAAGACGATGAAAAATCAAATTACCATCTATGCCTTTCAGTGTCATTCAATACTGATATGATATTGGTTTTGTATTCAAATAACCACATTATATTACATGTATGTATTTGCAAGGAATTACTTAACATGGACTTCTGACAATCTCTGTTTCTTTGAAGAGAAAGATTTGTGTCCAAAGGAAGAAATAATAGATGAACTTTATCAGGGATATACTAGCTGAAGTTTTTGTGGCGGTATTATTTTCGCGAACTTCTCGGTCTTGGCCTACCGACAGTTTTCAAGCTGTATGATGCACGTTTGTATGTAAAAAAATTGTCAACAACATGTCAAACTGGTCGAAAATCACGAAAATATTGGCTTATTCAGTAACTCATTTCTTGGCTCCATCTGTTCTCTTGGCTGAACTGTTATACTACTTGTTGCATAACATGAGAGATGAAATTGTTTTCTCTTTTGAATCTGTCAGCAGATCCCACTTCAACAGTCCAAAGGATGTAGTAAATCAATGATTGTCTATGAATGTGTTACAAAATGTATCAAAGTGTAACAACTGGGATGAACGAACAACAATCAACAGCATTTTAGGAGAGAAAAAAAAAGAGGAGGTGAGAGAGATAGAGAGAGGGCGAGAAGAATATTCATTACAAAAAAAATCTAAATTTGATCACAGCAAAGGTATGAGAATTATCATTCCTCTACATGTAAGACAATAAAAAGTATTGTTGGGGGAAAATGTATAATAAGCGTGTTTGTTTATTGATAAAGGATATTGAATTAAAGCTAGAATTTAAAACTTAAAAGGCCCTAAAATGGACAAAGTTTTTGATCGCAATTACCTGTTTGCAGCATAATCTTAAATTATGAAGAAAAAAAAACATATTACAAATGTACAACTGACGGTATCTTTAAAATGTATAAACATTCTTGGCTACCCAAAAGTTTTTTTGCCATACAGTGCATTCTGCATTGTACATGGTAATACTAAGAATTTTACCCAAAATCTATAAGTCCGACTTTAGAATTGAGTTAATGTAATAGCACCATCGGCATTCATGTGCGTGCAAATTGTCATTGTTTTTATTTTGTTAATATTTAACAGGATTATGATAATGATGCTTTTAAAGCCAACTCTTTTCTTTGCATGTCATCTAAATTTCATGACATTTCAATTCTGATTCTTCCCCTTATCCTCACACAATTTTGGTAAAATTATGAAGATCATTCTACAGTGAAGTATGATAGCAAACAGTTCTGTATTATTATACTTTTCTATTTCATGTGAAAATGTTCAGGTTTTGAGAGGTTGGAAACCTCATACTATTTATGTA
The DNA here is from genome assembly GCA_036244855.1 of Temnopleurus reevesii. Lineage (NCBI taxonomy): Eukaryota > Metazoa > Echinodermata > Echinoidea > Temnopleuroida > Temnopleuridae > Temnopleurus > Temnopleurus reevesii. The sequence goes on along the minus strand of BQKZ01002729.1, from coordinate 23,768 downwards.
CAGTACTTCTGTACTTATTAATGCCAAAGGTTGTTATATTAATTGATGTGATTTGCTTACATGTAAAATGGAACAATTATGTGTCTAACATGGTCTGTACAATATGTACTAAAACTAGGAAAATTTACAAAGATATTTATATGTTTTGAAAGGTATATATTTTGCTTCAAGAAGACTTGGATTGAATTGATGTATTGACATGATTCTAAATTAAAGTGATAAAATATGATTACATATGAAGAACTGTATAGATGTTAAACATTGTTGTAAAAGAGTGGATTGTACTAACATAATATAGTGATAAAATTGTGTCTAAAGGTAAAGCAAGAGAGAGTGAGAGGGGGAGATAGTAGGGGTTAAAGGGAAACCGACACCTGGAATTATTGTGTTGTTTTTTTTAATAAAGAAAATTTAGAAGAACAAACTGAAAAATCTGAGCAAAATCCGACAGCCCATTCAAAAGTTAATACATTTTCAAAGTTTCCATGATTCCGTGATCTGTTGCTGATGAGGATTCTTTAGATCAGCAACTGTGGCTGATTTTGTGATGTACTTGCGGATAAATGCCATTCACTTTGTTAAAAAAAATGTTCAATGGATGAATTTAAAATTCATAATGAAGGATTAAACATGATTCTTTCAAAATACATGCAGAATTGATAAAAGCATGCTAAACTCAAGCAAAAAAAAACAACACCCACACATTCACTTGTTGCCTTTTCTGGAAAAAATACAAGAAGAAACATTGAAATGTTGTGTACCAGATAAATGGAAAATTGTCCGACATGTCATCATAGATTCCACATGGATACCTGTATTCAATGGCAGGGATCGTTGATTACCGCGACTTTAGAAATTGATAACTTTTGATAATCCGATTTTGTTTAGATTTTCAGTTTGTTTTTAGAATCTTTCTTCATCCACTGGCCGAATGATAATTTCAGGGGTAGGTTCACATTTGAACAGGAGGATAGGAGGAGAGATGGGATAGAGAGAAAAATGAGACATAAGAACAGAACAGGAGTGGAATAAGAGAGACAGCGAGAGAGGGTGGAAATGAGGGGTTAAAATGATGGTTTGAAAAGAAAATTGTGAAAAACAGAGAAAATAGTAAAGAGGGAGAGCTGTGATATTCAGGTCTAAAACCATTTGGTTATTAGTCAGATGGTTTTTGATTCTTTATTATTTTAATTGTCTTTTATCATGATAGGTATCAACACCAGGCCAGATTAAGGTATTGTTATTTAGAAAGTTATCAAATCAAGATGTGTGACCCATTTTATTACATTCAGATTGATGAATAAAAACAACAAAGAATGCAAAAAGAGGAAATTATTGAGGCACTATAAAGATATCTTTGAAAATTGAATAAATAATTCACTGTCGCTTTATTACTGCAGTGTACCCATGAAGGTGATATCTTTAATTTTACTTTTTTGAGCACTAATTGTTAATTTTCAAGCCTGGTATTTTCAAAGCCTAGTTCATGGTACACACCATCAGCATTTAATAGGTAGCACTTACAATCTAGCAGTTGAGAATTTTTTTAATGAAAACAATGCTGAACATTGTCTTTAACTCTTTGAAACTCAGAGTGCACATGTGTGGCCTTTAAACTTGGTATTCTATCACTACTCATATTACATGCAATGTGTAGGCTTGTCTGGTGTTGGTTGGTTGAGAGAAGCAGAGAGATGCAGGAAGCCGAACAAGGATTTAGTTTAAGTACACCATCAACCATTTACGTAGCATTTACAATCTAGCAGTTGAGAATTATTTTAACAAAAACAATTTTGAAAATTGTCTCTATAGTCTAAGTCTTTGAAATTCAGAGCACATATTTACCGTATACGTGCCTTTAAACTCTGTATTCTGTTACTACTCATGTTACATGCAATGTGTAGGCTTGTCTGGTGTCTGTTGAGAGAAGCAGGAAGCTGAGCAAGGATTTGAGCTTCCCTGGTAACGGTTCTACCGTGGTACAACCTGGTACAGAACAACACAGATGCACTTCCATATCCCGGCCAGATTAGGATGGGCATGTTCACACACCAAGACAAGCCCATGATACCTTTTGCTCTACAGACTAAGGGGGTGTTCTTCAAAAGTTGCAATGGATCGCAAGTTGTGGTTGATTGGAATGTGCCAATCAAAATCATTGATACATGTACATGCGTATCTATCTTGTTAAGTGTGTATCATGCGGGTTACAATTTGTAACTCATTTGCAGTTTGATTTGTGATCAATTGCAACTTTTGAAGAGCTCTATCATATGGAACAGAATATAGACATGTTCACACTGAGACAAGCCCATGATGCATTTTGATCTGGAGATATAATATGAACCAGAAACCAAACTTCACATCCAACATAGATAAACATAGAGCATGTTCATACTGCCCAGAATAATTCTCAAAGCAAATTGTGCTTCAAACGTGCTCAAATATATAGAATTCCATATCTGGGCCAGATAAGGATGGAGCACGTTAACACACTCACACATAGAATACAATGTTCAGCAAAATTTAATGATTGATCAAATTTCACATCCCAGAAGGATTATTATTGGGCATGTTCATAAAGAGTAACAAAAAACAATCTGCGCTTGGAGCTATCTCAATCGGAATAAATAAAAGCATCAATAAATTTTCACATCCCTGCTAGATTAGGATAGCGCTCGTTCACACACAAAGCATTTGGTATTTGCATCAAAGACTTAGGGGGTGTTGCTCAAAGGTTGCGATTGATCGCAAGTTGCAGTTGATCGGAACGCGCCAATCAAAATCATTGTTTCGTGTGCGTCTTGTTAAATGCGCATACCGTGCGCGAATAAAAATGCGCGTTACAATTGGCAAAGTTGCAGTTGATTTGCAGTTGATTTTGAGCAACACCCTCTTAGAAAGACTTCCACATCCTGGTCAGATAAGCATTAATAAGGTAAGTTCACACACTATCAAAACTATCAAAAGCTTGACAACATTTAAAAAAAAGTAGTACAGTGTACAACACAAACTTGCTTACTAATTAGGTTGGAACAATCCTATTTGTACTTTTAATTAGGGTGTTATCTATCTCACATTCTAAATATTGATTTGCACTGATGCTAGACCATGATGCATTTACACTTGGCCTGTGGTAAAACCTTGGGCACAACCACATTGATTTGACAAGAATCAGGGGATGTTTCCACTTTTATTGAGATGAACTGGTGATCAACTGGTGCTTGCCAATATAAAATTTTTGTTTTTGTTTACTTGCGGTGCATAATCAAGATTTCATTCAATCATACATACAATACAATACAATATAGATACTTATATAGCGCTCAATACACAGTATGGTTCCAGAGCGCTTTACAAATTGCATCAACAGAAGAACAAAGAAATAAAAGAAACTTATTAGTCAAACAGAAGAGTTTTTATGGCTTTCTTAAAGGTATCCAATGATGGGAGAAGGCGGACAGATTGAGGGATCTCATTCCAAAGAGAAGGTGCAAA
>BQKZ01002729.1:0-17901 GCA_036244855.1 Temnopleurus reevesii | reverse complement strand
GGGGGGGGGGGGGCTAAAAACTTGATGACGACATGTTGTGTGGCGCTGTTTTCATTCACTTCATTGAGTTGCAACAAAGCATATTTCTTTCATAAAATTGATGAAAATTGCCAAGAATTCATAATCTAAGACTGGTATGGATTCAAAAATTAAACTATTGAGGACAGTGGCACACAACACATTGTCATTAAATTGTCAACCCTACATTGCTCCCGTCTTAGAGATGGGGTGACAATTAATATCTAATAATGAGAACAAATTTAATTTTCAGCTACGTGAGGGAGATAATATTAGGTTTCAAATATGCATTACTCCAATCAAACAGAAAAGTTTGCAATGAATAGAATTTGAAATTGGCTGTACATGAGTAAAATTATAGTCACATGCATGTCTTCTTGTATGAACAAATCTTACAATCAACCTTACCCTCTTAACATGAAGGTACATGGAATGTGGTTAGATAAGGGTGTCTTGAAACAGGACTTTGTCTTAATAAAAAGAAAAATTCATGTCTCAGGATTAAAGATAAGCTTGCCGCTCCAACTATCAGAAGAAAATTGGAGGGAATTGTCAAATGAATGCCACTTTTGATTAATGGTTATCTGATATTAAAAAAAAAACATAAGAAAATGCAATGGGGGTCTTTCAAAATGACTTTTGCAATAATATTTCAGATGCATGCTTAATGATCTTGCTGTGATTTTATTCATATGAATGAAAATATTTAAAAAATCAAATGAAGTTCAGTAATTTCATGTGGCTGATCAGATCCATTTTTTACATTCATTTTGTCAAAATGTGACGAAATTGAATAACAGGGATCGGTGATTTCCCAATCCGGTTTGTCGCTAGATCAAAACTCTCTTAAACATTGCATACAATAGAGTTCTCTACTCTTCAAGTGCACGAGATGATGTTTCAATAACCGTCTGAATCACTATGACCTCTATTCACACATATGTGTCAGAGACCAAAACTGAAAGGTGTTTCTCCAAGTTATTCTTAAACAGGGCGCTAAAAACCCACATGCCCGGGGCAAAAAAATTGAGCCTTTGCGCAAGTAAATGAAATTGTCACTTGCCCAAAGGAGTAAGTAATAGTTTTCAAGTCCAAACCGTATGATTTACTTTCAGTGAATTCTTTGTGAGAATACAATTGCAAAATCTATTATTTGACCAACTTCACTGACAGCTCAGCCAAATTCAATGTTAGACATATATTTATGCCTGTTATATCTTGGGCAAGAGAAATTGATGTTTAGGCAATTGATTTGAAAAAAAAACATACTTGCCCAACAGAAAAAGAAGTGCAAACAATTCTTGTAGTCAAAGTCATTTGTAACATTGCCCTGGTCATTTTCAGGATGCTTATTTTTCTTTTTCATTTTAATAGCAGTATTTTTGCGACCAGAGGAAATTATTTTCAGGAAAGTTTTTTTTTTTCATTATCAGAATTATCAGACAAGCTGTGGTGATTTTAAGGAAGCTTTTTTCCCCTAATTATCAGGATTCTCTTTATTAAATGTTTCCTGGTCACTCGGAATGAATCAGGATACTAACAAACCCATTCCCCACCCTCAAAAAATGAAATGTGTGCGTGAGAGAGAGAGAGAGGGGGGGGGGGTTGATCTCCTTTTTGACATACTGACATTGCGTCAAATGAACAGTAAAACAATCGTCAAGAATAACCATATCATACCACCGCTGGGAGTTCCTGGACTTAAACCATAGCACTGATTAAGAAATTGAAATCTGTGAGACATTATTATGAGTACAGTGTAACTTGAGTGCCATGAGCGTCCAACTGAGGCGGAGACCGGCGCTATATAAGAGGCCATCATCATCATTTACAGATTGATAAAAAAATAGATTTTGCTTGAAAAAGCAAATCTACAAGAATAATTATTTCAAGATCATCAATGCTTTATTATCTTACTGTTTTATTGCGGTTGCTATTGGTTCTAATACAGTCCATTGTCCGGGTAGCCACAGACTAAATATGGAAAACAAATAGTAAGTGGTTTGCAAAGAGCCAAGCCCAGTATCCAAACATGACCTTATCAAGTCGTAATAGGTACTTCCCCGTCAAAGAAATATTACATCACTTAGGCAAAACCCCCCCCCCCAAAAAAAAAATGGTTGATTGCCAATAAATGCAATGATACATGTTTTCTGCTCTATAATATGCAAAGTGGCATCGACCATCAAGTTTGGGCAAGAGAAACTTTGTTCGAGCAAGTGATTTAAGAAATTGATCGCCCAACAGGGCAACTTGTGACAAAGATTCTTGTAGCACCCTGAGCATTAGTCGGTTGCAAAGTACACATTGAATGAAGAAAAATAGACAAAGAAAAGAGTCAAAAGACCAAGAATGGCTAAAAATTAATTTTCATGTTGTATTTCACATGTCTTTTCTATATTTTTCAAGTAATTTGTTGAATTTGCATGAATAGTTATTAAAAAATTAAAAATAAAGTTGGCCCACTTTCAGAGAGACAGTAGGTAGAGAGCAACCAAATAATTCATTTTTGAAGGGGAGGGGATGAAATATATCATTAACAGGGGAGTTGGGGTAGCCAGTACTAGCCGAATTGGGAAGAGGGTGTCGCTTGGTGACAGGCGAACTGGTACAAGGGATTGCAAATTCATGTGCTGCCAATTGAAAAATTTGGGCTATGAAAGGTTGTGACCAAGACTGACTAAAAAATGAAAATGAAAAATTGTCAAACACCATTCCTATCTACAAATGGAGTAAACTGTCTGAGAAGATGGGACTTGCTTCCTGCATTAGCGCAGGGAAGGGGAGATTTGCCAGTCTACCCCTCTATATACAGAGAGTCCTACTGGAAGCTTATGTTAATTACACTGCCTGGAATGGACCAGGACCTTTAAACTCATGTTATCTGGCAGGTGTCCTTATACAGAGAACATTTGACCTGTGTAAACCACAATCTAAATTATATGCAAGCTAGTCACTCCAGTAACAAAGATTCCCGAGCATTCCTATCATATTGCCAACAACATCACAATACCACAGCTAGAAACCCATTCCTAGATCTGTGCTAGGCTACCCCTCCTAACACAGCTACTGATACTGGAAGGTGATGTTAATTACACTGCATGGAATGGACCGGGACTTGTGGACTCATGTCACTTGGTAGGCATGCCTATAGATACATGAACGTAAAAGACACCACTTGACCTTTGTATCCACTATCTTTTATGTGTCAGATAGCAAAAAAGTTAACAAATCTCTCACTGTGGGCAGAGGGGACAAAGGATTTTGGACAAAGTAAAGGGGAAAAAATCAGCTTCCCATACCATTCTGCGATGCGTCTTCTAAATTCATCCACAGATTAAGAGGGATGGAAATCCTTGTGTGTCAATATTGCCAACGTGAATGCTTGAGTGTAGTTCTTTATTTTGTTAAAAATTTGTCGTCTCTTCTGCTCACAGTCATTCCCGTAATAAAGATACCATAGCGTACCTACTCTATTACCTACAATCGGCCACATCCATCTAGAAACCTGTTACTAAATCTGTGCTAAGCTACCCTAGCAAATGACTCCAGTAAAAAGGATACCTAAGATTGGCCCCATCTAGCCGGGAATGTAGATCTCTTCTAGTGTACCCATTCCAAAACAGCTACGGCTTCTGGAAGGTACACTGTCTGGATTGGGCCAGGCCCTGCGGACTAATGTTATCTGGTAGGGGTGCTTATACATGAACGTTACCACCACTTAACCTTTGTATCCATAATCTTTTATGTATCAGCAAGCAAATAGTAAGCAAATTACTATTCCCGTAAAAAAAATCTGAGCATTCCTCTTCCATGACCAACAATTGGACATTTCCAGATAGAAAACCTGTTGCTTGATGTCTGTTAGGCTACCCCTCCAATACAGCAACTAGTGATGGACGGTTAATTAGACTACCTGGATTGGGTATGTGCCTGTAGAGTCATAATATCTACCAGGTGTCCCTATAGATACATGTACACCATAGACAACACTTGAACTTTGTATCCACTATCTTTAATGTATCAGCAAGCAAATAGTCGTCTATTACTATTCCCGTAAAAAAAAAAATCTGAGCATTCCTCTTCCATGACCAACAATTGGACCTTTCCAGATAGAAAACCTGTTGCTAGATGTATGGTAAGCTCCCTCTCCCCCTTTCCACTACAGCTACTGCTACTGAAAGGTTAATTAGAATACCAAGACTGGGCCTTTGCCTGTAAAAAAAGTCATGTTATCTAGCAGGTGTCCCTATAAACACATGTACGTTACAGACAATACTTGAACTGTGACAGCTAGCAAACAATAAGCAAATGATTCTACGCTACACATGGCAACTAAAATACACCTTTTACTGCAAAGATCTAATCATCGATGCATGTTTAAAAAAAATCTTCATTTGAGATCTACGTTTCTTTGCATGAAAAATATGTACGTATACAAGTCAAATTTTGCTTAGAAAAAACTATAGACATATGAATGTGTTGAAAATCAGGAGTAAATACAGTGAAGAATCTAGAATGAAAAGTTTATAATACAGCAGTGACTTTAAACTAATTTGACTATGACATTCTTTTGATACTAATATATGCTACATAAGAAAATCCAGTATAAGTCCCTTCTAACATAATATGAGAATACTGTAACCAATATTGCATGCATCAATGTGTCTGCCTGTATTGGTTTAGGTTTCTATCCCCAGACATATCGAGGTAATAAAGATATTTTATCTGGGACTGCTTTAAAGTGCAAATACAAGTAGATTCGGGCTCTTTTATCTGTCCAATTGCTCTAGTATTTGCATGGAATCCTTTATTGATTTAGTTGCTTCTAAATCTGTGTTTCCTGTGCCTTTTTCAAAGGTCAAATTATGGTCATTCCATGTCATTTTCAGAACAGCCTGTCTGAACATTCTCAAGAATTCCAAGAATAAATAGCTAATTTTTTTTTTAAAGGCGAAACTTTCCAGTACACAAACTTGTGATCTATTTTACTTCTCAGACCACTTTAGGTCTTCTGAGAACAGTAATATCTATTTTCCACTTAACTAGTTTCCACCAATGTTATTGAACAAAATAATGGGGTCATAGTTTTCTTTGCCATTAGTTTGACCTTACACAAAAGAAAGCATTCAAAAGTTGTCCGGAATCTTCCTCCCCAGGTTATATGGGTTTTGCATGCTATTTTGTGATTTACACTAAGATCAATTCCTCAAAACTTTGCATTCTAGGGACGATCTTTCCATCATGAAAAGGGTATTGCTGTAAAATTGCGATGAATTGAAATTACAGTCGATCGACAAGAGCTAATCATACTTGTTAGAGCATATGTACATTCCCAAATCATGCAATGTGAGCCAATCCCAAAGGGCATTTCAATTTGCAATCGAATTCCAGCTTATCAAAACACTATTGCACCACATGAAACACAGCTTACATGAAGCCTCAAATGTAACTCCTCTACATATTATGCAATCACATGATAATTTCATCAGGTTATGCCATGAGTCAGAAGATCATTTTCAAATCACTAGGAACATTCTAGATCAAACTATGACATGAGTTCTAATCAGTTAAAATATAGGAATAGGGCTCATGCTGAAAGAAAGGGAGAATGAGCTGGAGTCAGATTTCAACATCTGTTTAGAATATTTGTGTTCACAATCTCCATCCAAGTTGAAAACTTATAATTCTAAAATATTATAAATGATAGTATCACAGAATTAATGTAAATTAATTTTATTTCTCTATTCAATTCCATTCATGCAATGGGCAATTCCACGGTAACGGATGAACAAATGAGTCAAAAATTCTAAAATTGAAGCAAGAACTGCAAGTAAACGAGTGATTGAAGAACATTTCAAACCTTGCAAAACGAAGGCTAGAACAAAGTTCTTCAATATCCATTGATTTTTTTTGTTGAAACTCTTATTCAGTATTATGATATGCATATTAATGATGTCAGTTACAGAAGGACACCATAATGTCCTTCCATTACCGTTATGGTTATGACGCTCTTCAATTTACCAAGAGTTCACAGGTTTGAATCCTGCCTATTGCAAGAGGGAAACAAAATGTATAAATGTATAATGTTGTCAAGGTCCCGTAACTTCATGGTTTGCGATTAAATGCTAGTTTAAAGAGTAATTTTGATTGGTTTCTGGGTGGTCTATTGGCTATATGCGCATGCAACAAAGATCTTGACTGACAATTTTCTTTATTAATTGACCACAAACCTGTGTTGCCAAGCCCAGATGATTATATTCCATCTGCAGAAAGTATTTCATACAGCCAGGTGGGCCCTAGGCCACTGGTCAGAATTCCAACTGACCGAACTCTTTTGAGCAAGTACTTTATGCTACATTTTAAGAGTTTAATCGGTCTCTGAGAGTCTGTCACTGAGCTGTAACAGACAAAATTGTAGCTGAAAATGGCATGTAATCCTGTTACCGCCCATTTGGAATTGCCCTACTTTTAAAGGGCTGAGAAGTTTAATTGGAAGTAAATTTCTTACCTTTTCTATTGTCCTGTTCCAGACAGTGACTTTGTGTCCTGCCTTTATGAGATTCATTGCCATCCCTGTTCCCATTAGACCAAGTCCAATGAAACCGATCCTACATAGAGAAAACGAATTGACAAAAAGAGAGGTTAGAAGTGATTTACCTTATACAATGTAACCCTATTAGAGCGAGTGCCTCTGTGACAAGCCTTTAAGAGAATCATTGTCGTATCTGTTCCTATTAGACCAAGTCCAATATAGCCTATCCTACAAAGAGAAAGCAAATTGAGTGAAAGAAAGGTTGGAGGTGATATAATTATGAACCCCTAATTCAGACAGTGAATTTGTGACCAGGATTTATGAGATTCATTGCCATCCCTGTTCACATTAGACCAAGTCAAATGAAACTGATTCTAGACAGAGAAAGATAAATGGAGGGAGATAAAGGTAAATAGAAATAATATATTGCTCATATAAAGCACTCATCACCTCTCTAGCAGAAGTCTCCAAGTAATCTACGAACAATCAATACAATAGCTCAGTGCCAAATGAGGCATAGATTAAAATAAAAACCCAAATCCCAGCATATTCCTGAAAGGTGCCCAATCATCTCACCTGGGTTAAGTGCAGCATGATGTCAAAATCAAAGTCGTGGCTGGGATTCAACCCATAACCTTGAGATTGAAAGACTGAACTCAGCCACAACACTAAGTTGGAAAGGCAAGAAGTGAGTCACACTCATAATTCACATGTCTATTGATCAATTCCAAATATTACTCTTAATATCTGCAACAAAAGAGTTCAAAAAGCGTTTTTGCAGAGGTGTTAAGGTTTTTTCTTTCATTGCTAAATGAAAATCTTGCACCAGTTTGAAGTTCGTCAGTACCCTATTCTAAGCCTCCAAATTCGAAATCTGCATTCGCTTCCAAAAAGGGTTATTGAATGTCTTCTTGTTCTCCATTATCCATGACAACAGCTGCTAGGGAAGCATACATTTAAATGGCTGGGATGTTGGGACATATTTATTTATTCATTTATTTATATATTCATTCATAGAAACCTCCGCTACACAGACATGAACCTCCTCCAAACTCCAAGGGTTAGAACTAAATTCTACGGAGACCGGGCTTTCTGCAACCTCGCACCATCACTTTGGAACTCTCTTCCTATTCTTCTCAGGGATGCATCAACACTACATACCTTTAAGCAATATCTAAAAACATACATGTTTAACTCAATAAAGTAGATTTCCTCCTTGATATATAATTGATAATTTGTACAACTAGTTATGCCATATTGTTATTTTTATATATTTTCGCTAATAGTCTATGCATTTATGTATTGTATACTATGTATTAATTATGTTAAGCGCATAGGGACTTCTTTACATATTTTGCGCTATATAAAAATGTCATTATTATTATTATTATTATATTCTAGCAGGGTAGCCCATTCAACAAGGCTTGGTCTTCCATGGGGCCCTAAAACACATTGAATATATACACTTAAAACAAATAAGTAAGCAAACACATTGACAACTTGTGACGAGCCATGAATTAATGAACCCATATCCTGGACCCAATGAAATCATCAATCACATCTGCTTCAGATAGAGCACTGTAGTATACACAGTGCGATGCCCTTGCTACAATTATCCCCAACCGAATACTATTTTCTCCAATGACTATGACAAAGCAACTTTCTTTGCAGCACCTTGTATTTTGATTCTAGCATCTTGTATTCGTCAACAATATAGGATGACATGGGAAACAAGCGCAGGGGGGGCATACAATGAAGTTTTGTGCAATATCCCGAAACTTTGATCGCACTTCTCAAATGTAATTGGCAAAAAATACTGATCTTGGTGTACAGATAGGTTCCATTTATATCTGAGAACATTACAACAATATATGTAAGCCCACCCCCCTCCCCCATGACATCCTATATCGTTGAATCATTGACGAGTGAACAAGATGCTAGGATCCAAATACAACAGGCTGCGAGGAAAAGGCGTATTCCGTAAAAACAGACAAAGATAAAAAGTGCCACTAAGCTGTCAAAGCTTGCAAACTAATTCCCTACCCTTATTGACTTACTTTTTCTCTGTAGGTTTAATGTCCTTCTTTGCAGTCTCTCCTTTCTGAGCAAGATGCGCTTGAAAACTTTTGTAGAGGTTGAGCGAGAGAAACGACACGTCGGACCGCGACTTCTTGCCTGGGGCTGCTGAAGCACCTGTTGTACTCACCTGAAGAGAGAAAGAAAGAGTAACAAGATGTAAACTCATCAAAGAAACAAAAATATGTGTGGAGGCATCGTGGTGTAGCAGTTCTGACTCTCGTCTTCCAACCGAATCTCACCTATGGCATTCATTTCATTCAGCAAAACATTTATCCACATTGTGCTGCACTCAATCCAGGTGAGGTGAATGGGTACCGGCAGGAATTTATTCCTTTGAATGCAAAAGCTCCTACTTGGCAGCTATGATATCACCGAGTAATAATATTAAATAATCTATCTTGCGCCTCTGAATAGGTGATTAGAGAGATGGCGTGTTTAAGTGCTATATATTATTATCATCATCATCATCATCATCATCATCATTATTATTATTATTATCATTATTAAAATAAATTCAACTTAGCCTTACTATCTTTTTGGTGGCTTCTTTATCAACAACATTTTCAGATCACTAATTTATTTCCCTTCACATCCATGCCAAGTTTGTAATGGCTACTGTAACACTTGAATTCAGAGCACCCCTGACCAGAGGGCAAAGTCAAAAGTGAAAAATTGTGTGTTGAATAGTTATCTCTTTTGACTAATGCATTTGTTGCAATGAAGGTCATTTGTGTGTGAAAAATAATGATGCATTCTGCAACGGTTGACTTTGCCCCATATTAATGCAAACTTTACATTCAATGATTACATAATCAAAACAAATGCAAATCCGAATTAAACGTGCTTGAAAACGATATAATGGTGATACTGATCATACAATTCCTACAGAGATAAAAATAAACTTGAATTCCAAATTTCTTTTCTTTGGGGGAGTTATGTAATTGCTCTGTTTTCAAGATACATCAATTATAGCCCAAATAGAATGTCATTTCTTTTGGCTTAAATATTCAGTATTGAATTGTAAATGCCTAACAGTCCAAGTTTAGTAAGTTGGGGATTGAAAACTCTTGTGCAGAGTTGAGGGACAGTAATTAAACATCTGAACAAAATTCTTGTCTGGTGTGGTTTTAACCCTATATGTACTTAGCTTGAATATAACAGATCATTGTGGTTCTGTTCAAGGAAGATAAATTTGTAGATAAATGGTGTTCTGCTTCAAAGAGATAGAAAGATGTTGCACAGTTTGAGAAAAATAATTAAGAGGCATCTGACAAGGGATTTTTCACAGCACATTTGAAATGGCACTGTAAAAAGTATGAAAAAAAACATGATTTTTTTAATGATTAATTGGACATATTAACCCTAAAAAGCCCCCCCCTACCACATAATCGTAAACCACTCCTACATTTTTGGTCCGATTACGCTCAAATTTGGTGACTTTTTCCGAAATTTTGTTGCCGACATTATGATACCATTATTATCCCGTATTTCATGTTGCCATGGCAACCACAAAACAAACAGCATGTCTATCTGTTTTTTAAATAATTTCATTTTTTCAGCTTCAAATCTGCCCAAAAAGGCGTGGAAATGGTCACAATTTCTGATTTTTAGTTTGCTTTTGCTCTCTTCTGTGCATCTTGAACAGAAAACTCGCTTTTTGTTTTTTAGGTCACTTTTTTCATAAATATTTAATAAAATATTTAAAGATACTTTTTCCAACTTAATGCAAATAAAAGTACCCAAGACACTTCCAGAAAGCCCTGAAAACCATATTGTTTAAGATTGGAGCTTAAAAAATGAAAAATTAAAGGAGTAACATGAACTTTTTAAAAGCTGTCTGGTGCCCTCTATCAGCAATATTATGATAAATATGACATGATGCAATTATTGTCATATTTTGACCTCTTATTGCATCAAATGTGTTTAATAAAGTCATGTAATGTGTTCCTAAGATATTAAAGGGGGATAATACCACATTTCAGTCATTTTCAATCCACAATATTGATTTTAATAGACCATATGTCAAAAGTGACAAAATTCACCCTTTTTCAATGTATTTTATTGAATTGCGCCCTCAAACTGTGACCTTGAAAAATTCTGACGGTCAGAAATTGTAGATTACGACTTGCTCTACATCTGTGCCAAATTTCAGCCTGATCCGTCAAATACTTTGGAAGTACTCGAGGGGGGTCACAATGTGCCCCCCCTTGGGCCACAGAAACATCAAAATAGCTTGGGCTTTTTAGGGTTAAGATATCAATGGTGATCATCTCAGGAAATCTTGTGAGAAAATGGCAAGTGACAGCAAGCTGCATATGATTGTGCCAATCAATATCGTAGATTCTTTTGTGCCTCATTAGAGGTGCAGACCATACACATATATGACCGTCTCCATTTCACTTTGCAACTGCTTTGCAGCTATTTTGCAATTGGTCACAATTTGCTAGCAACACCTCCAAAATGCAATTTCCTGCTCCAGATTATTTAGGGGAATATACAATATACATGATGCCAAATTACCCATCTTTGATAAACTTTTTTCCAAGTTGCAGCTTCAACAGCTTCACAAAAAACTATGGTAATATTGAAGCATCTCCAGCAACTAGATCAATTTCACAACAAACAAACATGTGACGATAACGACATTGAGCTCCGAGGCATTGTTGAATGTCTTGAAACAAGGAGTGTACCTACCCTCTTCTTTGGAGATTTCTTGGCGGGGACCTCGCCATCTTCCGAGTTCTTGGTGAACGGCCTTCCTCGTTTCTTGGGAGATGCTAGGGGTGTGCTGATCTTGGTAAAGGGGGAGTTTGAATTCTTTCCGGGAGAGCTGGCGTTGGAAGACTGTGATGAGTTTAACTGGGTGGGAGAACAAATTAAATAAAATTTAGTGACAATAGCATGATTTGTGTTGACTATGTTTACATCATCATTGTTGCCATCATCAATAATATCACTAGCAGCATCATCATCTCCAAACACTCAATATAGTTATCATCCTGATCATATACATCACCATCTCCTCCTTTTCATCCTTCTCTTCTCCTTCCTCCTCCTCTTCATCTTCATCATCATCCTCATCATCCTTATTGCCACTTTTGTCATCATTACAGATCTCACCTTCTTCTTGCCAGCCATGGGTTCTCTGGAATAATCCTTGCTTGGTTTGCCGATGGACATCAAGAAGATGTCATGATCATCTTCATCAGAGCAGCATTATTATCATCATCATCATCAGCAGCAGCAGCATCATTATCATCATCATCATCATCATCATCATCATCATCATCATCATCATCATCATCATCATCATCATCATCATCCTCTTCATCATCATCACCACCATCATCATCACCATCCTCCTCCTCACCATTTTGATCATAGTCATCATCATTATCCTCAATACTATCCTACTCATCACCCTCGTCCTCATAACCAACATGATCATTATCATCCGAATCATTCTTCTCTCCATTACGATCACCATCACTATCACCATCATCATCATCGTCATCATGGGAGAACTTACCTTCTTCTTGCCAGCCATGGGCTCTCTGGAATAATCCTTGGATGGTTTGCTGATGGACTTCAAGAAGATGTCATCATCGTCTTCATCATCGGATGGAGGGTGGTAGGGTGATGTCGTCTGACCCTAGAACCAGAAAAATTGTCATGGAATGAAATTGCGGTACAGTTTCTTTACTGCTTCAAGAATACCAGCGCCCTCTCCCAAAAATTTAAAATAACAATGGCGCCCAATTAGACTATGTATAACAAAATTGTCTACCGGCGCAAACAGTGCTCAATGTGTTAAAAACATCTGACATAGGAACCATTTAACACAGCTTGCATATCGTTCTGTGACAACAGACGTGCATCTGGCAAGTAATCTCAGAACTTAGAAAAAATATTGAAGGGAATAACACATGTTTTATGCATGACCAGAAAAGTTTGTTTAAAATTTAGGGTATCAGAGTTGAAAGAGATGACCATTTGTTGAACAAGAAAATATTACTAGATCTGTTGGTAAGAAAGACTAAAGTTCTGGATTTTTAAGATCCAAAATGATTTGTTCTTATTTGAAAGTGAAAGAGAAACCACATGACAAAATATCTGGGGCTAAATTCAAATGTTCCAAACTGAATGTAAAAGAACAGAATAAGTTGTTAGGTGAGTGAAAAGGAAATGAACAATAACAAATTGTGAAAAAGACGGAAGAGTTAGTTTAAAAAAATTATTGAAGAGAAGTTATAAAAATTGTGCAATAAATGTACAGTGAAAGATTTCACAATCTAATTGAATTTCAAAAACTAAAATCTGAATAAGGAATAATATCTTGAATGCTTTACATTGTATTTTCTAAATACTTTGTTGATTTCAGTCTTGAAAGTCATCAATGTAATCATTAATAGTCTGCTTGAGTGAATTTTTTAAAATCTTTATTAATATGCAATCTGCATAGCTTTTTTATAGCAATGTGGAGTACTTTGGCCATCCCCCTCAAACAAATGCTGACTCAAACATAGAAATGAGGTACGGAGAAGAAAATGTACCTAACCCAGCTCTACGGAAAGCTGGTTACAGACTGAATTAGGAATTAAGCGCAAAGTGAAGGTCCACTGCAAAATAACTAAATGGTCATGTAATAATCAATAGGCAAATAACATCTTCATAAAACTGTTCATAGGGGTATGCACAACTGGTGACCCTTTTTCAGCTGCCAACGCAGCGACATAGTCGTCACTGCATAAAAAAGGGTCAAGATCTGTGCAAAGAGCACTGTGTGTCTCCTAGAACAGCTTTATGTAACATTACCTTGAATTGTTAAAAAAAGACATTTTTTCACTACATAAGTAAGACTGAAGAAAACAACTTTCACAAGTCTGTAAAGCATGTGAAATTAAAAAAACAAAACACTTCCAAAAATGTCTGNCATGTCGGTGGTTAAATTAACTTTCCGGTAAAACTTGCAAATGAAAACTAAAACCAAATACTTTATTTTGGAAGGCAATATTTTTTCTTCTGGATTTTGAAAAAGATTGCATGATTTGTATGAATTAGAATAGATTAATTTGAGAATTTCGGACCCAAAATTATTTTATCGTTGAGCCGTTCGCGAGGCTTTCTGCGAGCGCGAGTGACGTCACACGTTATCGTGGCTGGTGTTGAGTGATTGATACAGCGATCGTATCGCTTCTGTAAACTGACCAACGGTGTTGGAGCTTGGTTCAAGGGCCGATCTGCTCTCTCAACACCAACACCAACACCGCACACCGTACTTGAAGTCACCCATTGTAATTAATAGGCAAGTAACATCTTCATAAAACTGTTCGTAGGGGTACGCACAACTGGTGACCCTTTTTCAGACGCCAACGCAGCGACATAGTTGTCACTGCATATAAAAGGGTCAAGATATGTGCAAAGAGCCACGAGTACTGCCTAGAACAGCTTTATGTAACAATACCTTGAATTGTTAGAAACAATTTTTTTCACTCCATAAGTAAGACTGAAGAAAACAACTTTCACAAGTCTGTAAAGCATGTGAAATAAAAAAAAACACTTGCAAAAATGTCTGGCTCTACAGCCTTTTCTTGTTTAAGCAACTAAAACAATAAAAGGTGATAACGCAGTAAGCCTAAAGGAGTCATATTTGTATGTACGTGTCAGTTAGTATCAAACGCTACCTAAGACAGCACACGCTACTAACCTCATCTAATATCCTTGACTGATCACTTGCCTTCCATTCCACATCAAACTATGGGCATAATTAAAATATCAATTTAGCAGAATGCCTAAATGGGTTCCTTGGAAATTGCTCTGGCAACAATTGCCCCAATATAATTTACACATTGATTCGAAGCCTAATTTCATACCAAACCCTAACCCTAAACTTAATCTTCCCATTAATCAGTCATTGCCTAAATGAGCCTGTATAGCAATGTATTACAAGATCTCATTTCCAGCTTTTTAGTCAGTATTGCAATTCTCCAAATCCTATCTGATTTAAGTTGGAGACCCTGTGATCTGCCTATGCATATACTCTTAATCTGAAGACACTCAACCCCGTGCTTCACATATCCCTCTGATCAGAGGGTTCTGCGTGATCAGAAGGGTATGTGAAAATCTGTGATGGGGGCTTCATTCCCACTCTTTCTGGATTCAGGGCAAGAATATTTGCAGGGGCAGGTGCTATTAGACCATAGATTTGAGGTTGTTATGTCAAATGATTATCACAAGAATATAAAAAGACATATGAGGAAGGTTACCCATATTTGAAAGACTCTTATTAGCAAAACCGTTAAAAAGAAGGTAAAACTATTCACCACTAGGTTTTCTTAGATCCCTTTGCAAGTGAATATTCAAATTATTTTATAATGTGGAATTGAAAATTGGAAAAAACTGGAAATAGCCATTATGATTATTACTACACAAAAAAAAACCTTCACAAAGAATGAGATGAGCACTGAAAGGCATGACACTCGGGCATCCAAGGACATAACTTTGATGCAGTTGGACATGTTCATGTGGTCGCTAAAATAAATTCCAGCTCGTCACAAAACCAGAGATGCCAACCATTCCGGAATGTGCAGGAGGTTTATTTTTATTCAAATTCAAGGAATTCGTAAGAATTAAATGGCTGAGAGTGTGGTTATCACTGTAATATTTAATTATAATAAGACAGTTCTTATATAGCGCATCATACCTTTGAAAAAGACCTCAGTGCGTAGCCCCCTTGGCTCTCACTCCCCTTAAATTTTATTCACTGAGAAAGTGTAGTTTTCACTAACCTTACTAGCCTCTCCCTTGACAGTGGCTTCTTTGATGGCATCGAATAGCCTTGTTGAACTTAGCTCCTTTGGCTCTCACTCCCCTTAAATTTTTATTCCTTACGAAGTATAGTTTTTACTCACCTTGCTAGCCTCCCCCTTGACAATTGCTTCTTCGATGGCATCGATGGCCTTGTTGAACTTGGCTCCTTTGGCTCCCTTGGATAGGGTGGCTTTGTGCTCATGGTAGTGCTTCAGACTGTCCTCCTTCACCCAGGCACTGGAATGGGGAGAGAAAGAGAGAGAGAGAGAGAGGCAGAGGGAGAGGGGGGTGGGGTGGGGCAGAGGAGCAGAATTGAGGGAGAGTAGAATAGGAAAGAGAGAGAGAGAGAGAGAGAGAGAGAGAGAGAGAGAGAGAGAGAGAGATGGAGAGAGTGGGGCAGAGAAGCAGGGAGAGATTAGAATGGAAGAATAATTGTAAAAAATCATAAAAATAAAACATGAATAATAGCATTCATAGGGTGCTCTATGCAAGTGTTTCAAAGTGCACTGGTGGACTGCATAACATAATATTTACCGGTAAAATATCAATGCAACAGATAATAAATTAGAAGATTTGACAAATAAAGAACAAGCTACATAATCACAACTAAACATAGTGCGCACCTTCAATGATAAACTAGCTCTGTATACAAAATTTCACATTTTCTTCATTTTTCGGAAAAGTCAACAAAATGCTAGTTTTTGGTTGTGGTATAGCATTTCTATATTTGATTCTGCATGTATTTTGAGAAGAACTATGTTGCTACCTTACTATAAATTGTACATTAATCCGTTGTTTTTTTTTTAAATTCTATGTAGAAAGTAAATGAGGAGTTGTCCGACATGACGTCACAGCTTCCGTCGATATTGCCGATCGTACGGATCCCCATGAGCGGCAGTGATCGTCCGATCTCTGTGAATTTGAAAATTCACAACTTTTGAATGGATTGTCCGATTTTGCTCAAATTTTCACAGTTTGCTAATCAGATTGTTCTCCATTCAATGAGAACATGACAATTCCAGGGCCCCGTAACATAAAGGTTTGCAATCAATTGCTAATCTGATAGCGCTTGATATCAATCAAAAGTCTATGGCAGATCATGTACTAAAGTTTGCAATTGATCGCAAAGTCAAATCAGAGATTTCAGATTCAGATATTTTTTATTTTTCACTCAGATCATAATAATTACAATTTAACAAAAACTTACATGGATATAAAAGAAAAATATAAAAGTAAGACAAAATAACAAATATTAAATATTATGACATACATGTATGGTACAAATATATAAACACGTTGCATTTGAAATTTTTTTTTGTAAAAACAGAGGCATCCAAATAAAAGCTTAGCTTGTTTGGGTATGGATACCTCAAAATAACATTAAACTTAAATATATTCTTATTTCTTTCATTTTATATAGTACAAAAATAAAATATCGATGAATACCGATGAATTGCAAACCTTTATGTTACGGGGGCCCAGGATATGGTTCCCCTTTAAAAAGGATACAAATAGATCAATGTGCAAAAAGCATGGGCCTTTGGGCTAGTGGAGCAGTGACGCTGTAGTCACTCTAGCTCTCCTCGGACGTTTATCCATGTATGGTGTTCGGCGGTAATTCATCAAATTACCACAGCTGAATGAATTAGCTGTCTTAAATTGCTTATATCTTGAAATATACTGGAATAATGAACAAGTTTCTAGACTTCAGGTGATTCCTGTTTGGGCCAATGCTTAGGATAATGATTACTGCACCTGCTGAATCAACTAAATTTTATTCTGATTCTTTACAATGTTAGCCAAGCTCTTTAACATAGCATCAAACGTCAAATCACCCAGTGAATGAAAACTTACTGGTCTTCGGTTCCAAAGAAGAAAACAAAACGGACAGCTTTCTTTCCTGATGGCTTCTTGACATTATTCCATGGCTTCACGATCTGTGAGAAGAAAAGGAGATTCTTTTTGTGTGCTCTTTCAATAAATGAAATAAACCTCTAAAAATTTACAACTGAATTTTCAGGACATCTATATGATTTATATTGAGTTCTATCTCATTGTCAAGCTTTTTCTTTTCACCTTTTAATAGGGATGGCGACGATTTTCCTTGTATGGCATTTTATTTTAGAGATCTTTGGTTTTTCTTCTTTTTTTAAATATTTAACGTCCAAATCTGCTAATAAAATACGAAAAGTTGCGTCATTTCCTGAATGATTCAGGATTACTTTAATAGAACCAGGTATTTTCATTGAAACAAATTTCAGCTTCTAGATCTCTGCACTATTCATTTTTGTCATGACAAGATGAGGCTGAGAACAGAGATGGTAACAGTTCCAAAACATTCATGAAGTCTAAATGAAAATATGAATAGCACAACAGCTGAAATATGTATGTTTATGTGAGATAACGATAACTGTACTCTCAGTTATTCACTTGTGATGGAAGCCTTGAATTTAGATTAA
>BQKZ01002728.1:32683-54637 GCA_036244855.1 Temnopleurus reevesii | reverse complement strand
CTCTTTACCTCCTCCCCACTCCTCTTTACCGTCTTTACCCCTCCCCCAACTCTCTTTAACCGCTTCCCAACCCTCTTCACTTCCTTTACATTAATCAATCAACTTTCAAACCACTTTTTGCAGCAAATTGATCAACAAGTCGTGCCCAAATACCATCGATGAGAGAGTGATCACTGTCAAGGAGAACAAGCTAAACAAATATACCATGATGGAGAACCAGACGCTCGGCCTGAACTCGGCCAGAGCCATTGGCTGCAGCATCATCAATATCGACTGCAATGATCTGATTAACGGCACAAAACATCTCGTTCTCGGCATTGTATGGCAGATCATCAGGGTAAGTTTTCATCTCCGGAGTCTCGCGAAAAAACATTATTTTCTTAATTTATTCATGAATTGGAACTTTGACATGATATGTTCTCTAAGATTAGAACCTGTTATAAGGTAATGAGATAAATAAGTCTGGCAAAAAGAAAATATTCTAGCTTTTTTTCCTTTTTTGCAGGAATTGGTACTTTGACATAATATGCTCTTTAAGATAATAACCCGTTATATGGGGTATTGCTCAAAATCACCTGCAAATCAACTGCAACTTTGCAAATTGTAACACGCATTTTCATTGGTGCATGGTGCGTGCATTTAAGAAGATGAGCATGAAACAATAATTTTGATTGGCGTATTCCGATCAGCTGCAACTTCCGATCAATTGCAACTTTTGAACAACACCCCCATAGAGTAATGAGAAGAATTCTTTATGAGTAGAAACATGTGAGAAATTGTGCTTCTGAGAACAGCTCTTCTTGAAGGTTTCACTCATGAATGAATAATGAGAAGAAGGCTTCACATTACAACAAGTTATCTTTCTTTGAAATGTGAGTAGTCCTGAAAAAGTATCTACCCACTCTCACTTAATATGTTTCCTCCTGAAGATGATGAGAATATGTTGAAGCATCGAGAGTGGGTAGGTCCTCCTCAGGATCACTCACATTTCCAAGAAAGATAACCCGTTGTTTCGTGAAGCCTTCTTCTCATCATTCATCCACAATCTGGTTTTTTTTTAGTATAGGGTAATTTCTAAGTAAACATTTGTATACATAACATCTGGGATTGCAAAATGTTTTCAGGAAAATGAAATCGGAAACACAACTTAAAAATAATCATTATTGGACTATATTTGTATGTTTTGAAAAGGCACAGATAATGAATTCTGGTATGTCACAAAAATTGACCCAGTCTTTTGGGAACAACAAAAGATGACAAATTTCTCACAGGCACATGTTTGTATTTTTTAAAAGATGAAGAAAAAAAATCTTGAAACCCCATAGAAATTATTTTATTTTGTATGGTTCATCTGAAGATCATTTGATTAGATTAGGTAAATCCTCAAAATGAGGCAATGAAAAAGGGCACATGAAAATACATGCAGCTACAGTGTTAAGCCATCCTGTAGCTACACTCTATGTACATGTAGTTCCTTTTATAAACCAATTGACTACCGTAACGGAATTCAAATAGACTTTGTGAATTCAACATTGGTTACAATTATAGTGTATGGGTTAAAGGGATTTTCTTTAGCTAACTACCATATTCTGCCAACCGTTTTCAACTTAAGACCACCACGCATTACATGAGTTTTAGTCATTTGATCTTACAACCAATTTTGCAGATACTGAAACATGCAAAATATGCTGTCACACGATGAGGTACAGTACTGGATACCTAAGACCTCATCAACTTTCAAGTATCAAATACCTCGCTGTGAGACAGCGTATTACAGCGTGTTTCAGTATTATTCTGCAGATTTGGTTGTAAGGTCGCGAGACTGAAAGTCTTGTATTGTGTGGTGTCCTATATCCTATTAGTCTGAATTCCATCTATTATGCCAGAAAGTCATTTGATCAGCGTTTATTTCCTTGTTTTTATCTGATTTTTTTACTGCTTTCTAATGAAAAAGAAAATAAAGCGTTACACTTAAATGGTTATTCGCCACTGTTTCCCTTGTAAATGGAAATTATTCTGTTCAATTGAATATGAATTGCAAAATCTCAGAGATTATATTTTTTGGTATAGTACATGTAAAAAGAAGTGAAACACAAAGCTGTTTGCATTTTAAAATTTGACAGAAGAAATATATATTTAATATTAAAGGCTAGGTCAAAAATACAAAGAAATACATTAAGAAATTAAAGAGAATTAAATTATTTTAGAAATTAAAGAACAATAGTTTACTTAAAAATTAGAGAACAATAAATTACTTTCGAAATTAAAGAACAATAAGTTACTTTAAAATTTGTTTTAATTCTTTTTACCATGGTAAAATTTACAGATCAGAAGTAAGAATACCTGGACAAGAATAATAATGATTGAAGTTTAAATAATTTTGCCAACATTACTCGAGTTCACAGTTAGCGCCAAAACCTCAACCTTTTAGAAACTTTAAAAGCCCCCTAGGACTATTGATTTGCAGAAACTAAACCCTGATCCCTCATGCTACTCATGATTTTTATTATTTTTTTTTTTTGCTATTCCACAGATTGATTATAGCGTTCACATTACATCCGAAACCTTAATATTTCGGAAATTGATTTGTAAGAAAATTATAAAATTTCAATTTTCTACAGCAATGTTACTGGATATATATCATGGTGTTTGTGTGTTCTTTTTTTGCGATTCTACAGATTGGTTTGTTTTCCCAAATTGATCTGAGGCAAGTCCCGGGTCTAGTGCGGCTCTTGGAGGAGGGTGAATCGCTGCAAGACTTGCAGAAACTCAGCCCAGAGGATCTCCTAATCCGATGGGTCAACTATCATCTCGAGAATGCTGGTAAGATTATAATGATTATAGTAATAATTTTTCGTTCTTTTATAGCGCCCGACACTAGCTATATCATGGGACTAACTTAATATATACATGCATTTTGCCATAGACTTTGCTGAGCGGGCGATTCCATTTGCAATCCAAACTGGACGATGTGGCTTCTAAGTTGCCTTGTTCAGATGTCTGGTTGAATCCTACCCATGGCGTTAATTTCCTTCAGCAAGAAATTCATCCACATTATGCTGCACTTAACCCAGGTGAGGTGAATGGGTACCTGGTAGGAATTTATTCTTTGAAAAGGCTTATGCGCCCAATAGCTGCACTGCTAAAGCCAGGGTAATAATACAAATTGTAGAGCGCTTAGGGAATTCCCATGAAGAGTTGATAAGCGCAATATAAAAGTCGTTCATTATTATTATTATTGATGTGGTAAATAATGAGAAAATTTTTGTCTCTCTTTTTTCTTCCAGGCGAAACCCGCCGCATCAAGAACTTCTCTGGAGACATCAGTGATTCCTACGTGTATGACAAACTCCTGCAAGAAATCGCGCCCGCCGACATTAAGTTGAACCGCGGCTTCAACCCACATGATGTAAGTTTCACTCAGCGTCATTAAAGGGGAACTTCACCCATATATTGATGCACTCTCAGTAGATGAAGAAAAATACAATGATCAAACTGTGAAAATGTTGGCAAAATCCAACAATCCATTCAAAAGTTATGAATTTTCAAAGTTTTGATTTCTACCCCTCATGGGCTCCTTAAATTGATAACCTACATGTGTACCCGCACAAAATGGCTGCCAACACTCCGTTCTCCGTTCACTTTGTACACAGAATTTCACATTTTGTTCTTTTTCTAAAAGAGTAGACAGTGTTTCAATTCTCTCTTCAAATATGATGTGGACATAATGATTCTTCATGCATTTTGGGATGAATCTTGTTGATTCCTTATCTACTCTTCTGTAAAAGGAACAAAACGTGAAATGTTGTGTACAAAGTGAATGGAGAGTTCTCCATGTTGGCAGCCATTTTGTTTGTGTATGTTGCCAATTTAAGGAGCCCATCAGGGGTGAAAATCAAAACTTAGAAAATTCTTTTGAATGGATTGTCCAATTTTGCTCAAATTTTCACAGTTTGATCATTATATTTTTCTCCACCAACTGAGCGAACATCAATGTCTGGGTGAAGTTCCCCTTTAAGGCCAAAGAAATTAGACCATTTCACATTATATGTATTTTATGTATTATGAATGTCCCCAGCCGACATAAAATTCTGCAGCTTCAACATTCTCCATCAAAACTGGTTAAAAGTGTAATAATATTAACTAGTCAGTGCCTGGCATTTTCAGGGTAGCCTACACAGACAACACTACTTAGGGCTACATGTACAGTCAAACCTGTCTACAGAGGCCACTCCAAGGGAAACAGAAAAAGTGGCCACTGTAGACAGTTCGCCTCTATAGACAGGTTCTATAACATGCATTTCCACCCGGAGAGAATCAATTTAAGTGGCCACTATAGACAGATGGCCTCTATAGACAGCTTCTATAACATGCATTTCCACCTGGAGGGAATCAATTTAAGTGGCCACTATTATAGACAGGTGGTCACTATAGACAGTGGCCACTATAGACAGGTTGGCCTGATTAGGGTTAATATTTGTTGGCCCAACAAAGCTCATTTGCTGATTTTTCTTTGTCCACTTCTTTGTTGTTATACATTTCCTTCCAAAATAATTGAGCACAAATTCTTTTGAACTTTCTTTTAAAGTTTTATGTGATTCTGTGAACATTCATTTTCAGGTCATTACCTAAATCATATTTTACGTTTTCTTACATGTACATTTGGGTATTTCCATGGGGTTGGGTCCACTTTTCATACAAAGTCCATGTAACGTAGTGATCCACTTTGTCACTTCACCATGAAGATCAATCCAGATCTTCTTAAGCTTTGATCTATTGATGAAAATTGCTTTTTTTTTCTCAGTTACACACATTTGGATGTTAAATCTTTTCTGGATTTGAAAGTACAGGTATACAAAAATTTCACTACGTTACATGGACATCCCACTGCTTTTGCATGTGCAAGAAATTGTCAGGTATCAAATTCCAATATGCTATGGTCTTTGAGGAATACTTCTGGGTGGGACACAGTTTTGGGGTAATNAGGTATCAAATTCCAATATGCTATGGTCTTTGAGGAATACTTCTGGGTGGGACACAGTTTTGGGGTAATGTCATTATTTTACAATACTTGCCTGGTTTGAAAAAGCCACAGATTTAGGGTTTCTGGATGTCACAAAAATAGACCCAACCCCGTGGAAATACCCATTTGCTTATTTATCTACATTTATGTAATGACTCTCGAAAACCGTGTAAAGAATATTTGCTTTTTTTTTTTTTTTATTCATCTAAAGACTCCAGAGAACCGGGCAGAGTTTGTACTTTGTAACGCCGCGGTGCTGGATTGCAGAGCTTTCGTTACACCAAAGGTAAGATTTTCAGTTTTGATCAGGTTTCGGAGCCGTCGTGGTGAAGTGGTTCTAATGATGCTCACCTTCCAATCCGAGGGTCATAGGTTCGAACCCCACCCATGAAGAAATTCCTTGAATGCATTGAGCGCCAAATGATAGCCATGCTATAGCCGGGTGATAATGCTCAGAGCGCTTAGAAACACTTTGTATTAAGCACTATATAATGCTGTATATTATTATTATTAATCCCGGGCTTTTGCAAGTCGATTCTGAACACCGCAGGCCGCTAAATTTCTGTTTGTGTGCAAAACAGAGAATCCTCTGTCTTCCCCAAATCCAGGCCGGTTGTCTGTCGATCCTGCGTTGTTGAGAAACGTACAGCGCAAGATCGCGTGACATTAGATCTGTCAATCGGAGAACGCGTACCAAACGCTTTTTCATTGAACCGATCTCGCTTGGGCTCCCGCGTTTAGCACACACATGCGAAATGGCAATTTAGGGTCTATGGAGAACGCGAGCAGAAGGAGGCAAGAACGCCCAAGTGCTGGCTGATTTTGTGCTGCTACGCTCGCATTGTTCGCATTGCAAAAGCACACTATTATCATTATAACCCTATGTAGATCGGAAAGGAGGGGGGGTGATTTATCCCCCATCCCATCAACATTTCTTGTCACCATGCCACTGAAAAAAAATGTGCCTCACCTGATTGACTTATTTCATCTATCTGTTGTGCAACTTCTGACGCTATTTTGGGGAAAATAGGACCCAAGGTTGAAAAATTAGGGAGAATTATGTAACACAGAGCAGGCTAAAAAAACACAATTTTCCTGGTTTTCTGAACAAAATGAATTCAAAGGGAATGGATTTTAGTGTTAAAATGATGTTTTATGGTAAAAGATGAATAAGAGCAATCAATCAAGTGTTTGATATTGGTGTTAAATTCAGAGAAAATGAATTCTCAAAGCATTCCAAGCAATGAAACGCATAAGAATTTCATTGAAACAATATAATGCATAAGAACCTTTAAAATATCCCAGATTTTTCCAGTAAATTTCTTAAACATCTCTAACAACAACTAGACCATTTTGATTTAAAAAGTCCTTGGATTGGGGAAATATATTATATGAATATAATATTCCTAAATATACATATTTTATTAGCCAATGTTTTTCCAGCAGAAAATTTGATAACGTGCAATTTTCCACATAATTTTCCAATAATTTTGTTGCCCCAGGAATTCGGGTACGTGTGCTGACTCTAGCTGATTCTACTTCTGTTGACTATGACTGCAACTATGACGAATGAAATTGAAAACTCAATATTATTTTTTCCTCTCTTTTTATGACAACATTTTAGAGTGACCGAACGAAAGCAATGGACATGCTGAAACTGGTTGACCTGTAATTCGGTTGAATGTGACCGTGACTGTGCCGAATGAAATCGAAAACTCCATATTATTTTTTTCCTCTCTTTTTACTGCAAAATTTTTAGAGTGAACAAACGAGAGCAGTCAATGTGATGACATTTGTTGACCTTGTTACTTCCAGTCGACTGCGACTGACTGTGATGAATGAAAATTGAAAACTCCATACAGGGAATCATTTTCCAGGTATCGCATAGCACTTCGCTATGCATTTTAGCAGGATTGCTATGCAAAATATATTATGTGTAGCAACATTTTCACATAGAACTGTATAGTAAAAAATTGGAAATGTTTCCTCATTGTCTAAAACTGCTAATTAAATGTGAAAGTAAAATTAATCCTTGCCATATTATTTTTTCCTCTCTTTGTTCCCGTAACAGGACATTGTGAAGGGAAATCATAAGCTGAACGTTGCGTTTGTTGCAAATCTTTTCAACCACTTCCCTGCATTGGAGCCCAAAGAGGAGATCGACTATGCAGAAATAGATGAAACGCGAGAGGAGAAGAGTGAGTTTGACAAGCAGAAATTTTCTTGTTCTAATTTAATCATTAACCTTTCAGGACTACAGAATATGTTTTGTGTTTTGGTCCAATAACTTTTGTAGTTCTCTCCAAAAATATACCAGATGCGTGAGCAGAAACAGAAAAAAAATCTGCACTAAATCTGATGTTTATTCTGTCACTCACTATATTTCACTTGATGCAAAGAGTTTTTTGAATGAAAATATTCACTAAAATGGTCATAAGTCCTTTAATTGGCATTGGCAAGACATTATTTGAAAATCAAACTTTTTTTTGGATGAATAAGATTCAATGTGGTAACAAAACATTTAATTAGAACATTCTAAAAAGATAATTTAAAGATTTTATTGTTGCCAACTTAGTAAAGAAAATTAATAGTGATTGAATATGTTAAACTGAAGTCATATTGTGCATGCAATTTCACATTTCTGTCATGTACATGTAGAAAGTGATTTAAAGCACTTAGAGAAAATGTTATTAAGCGCTATAGAAATACAGACTTATTATTATTATTCGCTAAACTTGCCTAGTCCAAATGGATATAGAGAATATTTAATTTGCAACTTTTTAGAAAATCAGAAAATGTAAGGATTTCATATGTTTACAATAATATGGAGAACTGGGATGCATTTTATGTTTAAAAGATGTTCATATATCTAGGCATGACTCTACGAATGGCTAGTGATCTTTTCTCAGGCTGCAACTTGACAGACAAATTATTTAAAAAGTTGCATGGTAACTCTGACATCGAGCTTAAGAGACGCTTAAATAATGGGAAGCACAGAGAGCAGTTTGTCTGATTATACATCATAAAAACCCCAGTATATTATTATTATAATTATAATGATTATTATTATTATTATTATTATTACAGTAAAACCTGTCTTAGCGGACACCTATCTTTTGTGGCCACTTACCTACAATAACCACCTAAATTGGCTGCCTCCACACAAATATTTGTGTTATACACGTAGTACCTGTTTGTAGAGGTTACCTGTCTACAGTGGTCACTTTTTCCTTTGAGGGCCACTATAGACAGGTTTTGACTGTATCATTATTATTATAATTGTTACGCTCTCTTATCCTGGTTATATTTCAGCCTTCCGCAACTGGATGAACAGTCTGAATGTCAAGCCCTACGTCCACCATCTATACTCGGATCTCTGTGATGGTCTCGTTCTCCTCGAGGTAAGTACATAAACACCAACTGTTCCGCAACGATGATGATGATGATGATGATAATGGTGGTGATGATGATGATGATGATGATAATGGTGATGATGATGATGGTGGTGGTGTTGGTGGTGGTGGTGGTGGTGATGATGATGATGATGATGATGATGATGATGATGATGATGGTGGTGGTGGTGGTGATGATGATGATGATGATGATGATAGTGATGATGATGATGATGATGATGATGATGATGATGATAATGATAATGATAATAATAATGATAATGATAATAATAATGATGATAATGATAATAATAATGATGATAATGATAATGATAATGACAATTGTAATGATAATAATAATAGTGTCATAGTTACCCAGGGTAGCCGCTTCAGTTCTGTGAACTATTCTCCCAGCAGGCCCTGCAATAACTATTATCCTGGTTTATTAGATTCAAGCCATCAACAATTTTCACTCCCTGGGGAGTATTCCAGCAAGGCGCTTCAAGGCGCAATATGCATGAGGTTAACATTAAAACCTGACTAACGCAACAGATTAACAAAAGCGAGAGAAATTCCACAATGATAACCATACTCTTAGCCAGTGTAAATAATGCACAGGACAAAGGGTGATTAGCCCTCTATACCTTACAAATAGCCCACGTGAGCTCCAAAAGAGCCCCCATTTTTTAGAGCGAAAAAAGCAATAACTCAAAAGTATTTTTCATATCTCTTCCAGAGATGGAAATTTAGGCTCCTTCTGAGAAGTTTCTCGTAAGAAATAAGAATCTAAAACAAAAGATGTGGCTCAAGATGGCATGTAATTCCATTATCACTCCAACGGTCAAAACATTCTCTCTATCTCTTTTTTATCGCAACTCTACGACAATATGAAGAAAGGTACGTTGAATTGGAACAAAGTCAGTCGAGGCGAAAAGCTGACACAGATGGGGAGGTATTATGAAGAAAATTTGTTAAAATACTCTCTCCATCTTTCTTCCTTTTTTGTCGCAGCTCTACGACATCGTGAAGAAGGGCACTGTGAACTGGAACAAAGTCAGCCGAGGCGAAAAGCTGACAAAGATGGGAGGGAACATGAAGAAGATCGAGAATTGTAACTACGCCGTGGAGCTTGGAAAGAAGATGAACTTCTCGCTCGTCGGTATCGGAGGACAGGATATCCGTGACGGAAACGTCACACTTACTCTCGGTGAGCAGATTTAGTACTCCCTTAGACAACAAAAGTTATTGTTTAGTTATTTAAGGGCTATTTTTAGGAATAAGATTTTGTCTTATTTAGTAGGATTATTCAATGGCGAGAGGACTCTTATTGGACAATATAACATGATGTTGAAAGGGGCCAATAATTGTAAGCTAAAAATATTTAGACAAAAAAAAAAAAAAAAAAATTCTATTCCCAAATAGCATTTTTATGGTGAAATGATTTTCTTCTGTGTTTTGTGTGAAAAGTTAAAAACGAAAATTTGATTTAAAAAAATTCAGGCCGTCCAGTTTCAGACGGGTGAGCAGTTAAAACATTTGTTTTTTGTTCGCACACCATGTTCATGTTTTGTTTATTTTATTAGTTTGTTTTATTGTTTCTCTTGCTCAACTATAGTATTGCAGATAATAATAATAATAATACTTTATATATAGCGCAGAAACTATATCAATATATTCTACTGCGCTAAAAAGACTCTTATTTATTAAGTAAAGACATGAGTGGTAAAGTAGACTTAAATGGCATGTCAAAAAGATATTGAAAGTCTAAACTTTGGGAATACTACAAATCTTCAGTGGATCTGACAAAAAATAATTGTATCTTGGTGATTCCACATTCATCCATGTTTGATTTTATTCATTTATTGTTGTTTGTTTCACTCACACAGCTGTTGTATGGCAGTTACTGAGAGCGTACACTTTGGGAATCCTCCAAAACATCAGCGGATCCGATAAGCCCCTTGCCGACAACGAGATTCTCGCCTGGGCCAATGAGAAGGTACGTTCATTGACTGTTTAATCACTACCACTCCTTCTCTGAATTGGCAACACTAAAAACTTAATATTTTCTTTTTTAAGAACATTCAAATTAAATGTATTGTTGCCAAAATGAATCGCCATTGCCACAAAGGGTATTACAAGGTTATAAGATGCCAATTTTGATGAAGAAAAAAACTAAGAAAATTAAGGATTTGTGATGATTTTATTGATTAATTTCATTTAAAAAATGTGTGTGCGTCAAATGGCAAAAAGTAGCACAGTGATAATCAGATTATTCATAGGATCTTATTTCTTTCTGATCATGCATCTGGTATTTTTGTGAGCCCTGCATACAAAGTCATCAAACCCCACCCCCCCCACCCCCCCCCCCCCAAAAAAAAAAATAATAATAAAAATGTGTTCAACCGTCCTGAAAGGCTTAACCCATTTAGGATGGAAATTTGTCAACAGCAAATTTAAAGACTGGGTCTGGGCCAGGAAAATATTTATTTATTTATTTATTTATTTATTTATTTATTTCTGATATTTAGACAGGGTGGTCTTCCATGAGGCCCTGTTTGTAAACAACAACTATAACAATATATACAAATATACAAATGTACAACAATATCCCTATAGGCTACATAAATCAAATACTAATAGCATTGAAAACTGTTAAATATGCAAATTGAAAAAGTGGAAATAATAATAATATGGACATTGACAAGAGGGGAAGTTATGAATTAATAATTTTGAAATTTTGAAATTGCTTGAAATAAAAGCAGAGAATAATTATTTTTTGGCAATATCAACCAAGACAATGATTCAACTCTCAAATTATATATATGTACTTGATGAAAGTATGAATGGATTATTTAAATCATATTTTTAATATATGTTATATATAATATTATAGCAATATTAAATGGCCTCAGGGCAACACAACAAATATTGCCCGAATCGAAGATAAGGGTGATATTTGTTGGCCCTGAGGCATTTCAATATTGCTATTATTAACCAAATCAGACATCTAGAGCCGAATCAGAGACATTTTAGAATATTTCAAATATATCTCGCATTTCAATTAACACGGAAATTAGTTTATAACATTGAAATAAAGGCTCCGTTGTGGTGAAACAACCATCGAACATGTTGGATTGTCGTCTAAATGTCACTTTGCAAGGCATTGTGACGTCATCACGCGTCTTCATCAAGATCGCGTAATTAGCAAGTACGCAGATTTAGTGGCGCAGTGATGATATTTGAACTTGATTTTTACACGCAATACACCATAGACTTTTCTGAGCGGGCAATATAAGCAAATAATTGACCGGCCATTATTATGCTTTCATCCGAATCGGGCAATATGGTTTTAAAGTTGCCTTGCTCAGATGTCTGATGCGGTTAATAATTATTATTATTTCTTGAAATAGTATTCTTAGTGCAATACTGTATAAGCTGAAATTTTCGCGGTGGTTTTATTTTCGCTAATTTCGCGGTTATGGCCTCGCGAAAATTTCCACTCTTTATGATGCACATTCATTTGTGTACAAACACTTTCAAAAACGTGAAAATAACAACACGCCAATGTGTCAAACTGGTCAGAAATCGCGAAAATATCTGTACGCCAAAATATTGGCTTATACAGTACATGAAGTTGTTGCCAGGAATAAAGAAGGCAAACTAAATTGCGATGACCAGATTGGTCCTCTATCCCAACAAACCATTGCACTAAAAGCTCCAATCTGTAATTTATTTTATCTGTTTGGTTTTTTTTTCAGCTTCAATCTGCCGGAAAGACCACCAAGCTGAATAGCTTCAAAGATCCGTGCATCGCCGAATCCAGGGTCATTATGGACCTCATCGATGCCGTCAAACCAGGCAGTGTCAACTACGATCTCTATGAGGAGTCTAAGGGGAACGAGGTATGTATTCTGGTTGTTTGTTTGGTTTTTATTTCTATTACTAACTGAATTCTTATCAACTTGGGGTGATATGTGGTAATTCTTGATCTCATTGGTGCTTTAAAAACAGACATTGTAAATTATGACCTCTATGAGGAGTCTAAGGGGACTGAGGTATGTACTATGTTTGTTCCAGTGTTTGTATGTTTGTTTGTTTGTATGTTTATTTATTTTTCATCCACCTTGTTTTGAGGAAAACGCTATTTACCTTTATTGGATGCTGTTTGATCTGCTATTTTCAACTGTGATCAGTATGAGGAGTTAAAGAGAAATGAGGTACATGTATGTACTATGCTTGTCTGTTTGCTTGTTTGTATTCATGTATGTATGTATATATGTTTGTTTGTTTTTTCATCCACCTTGGTCTGATTTTAAAGTTATTCCCAATTTCATTGATGCTGTTTAAACCTGGCATTTTCAACAATGAGCTGTATGAGGAGTCTAAAATGAAATGAGGTATGTATTCTGTATGATTGTTTGTTTGTATGTTTGTTTGTTTTGGTTTTTTATTGTGATTACTAACTGACTGTTCAACTTGGGGTGATGTTAAAGTCAGTTTGGATCTCATCGATGGTATAAAACCAGGTAGTGTCAACTCCGATCTGTATCGGGAGTCTAAAGAAAATGAGGTATGTAACATGTTTGTTTCTTATTTTGTTTGGTTGGCTGTTTGTATGTATCTTTGTTTGTTTGTTTTTCATCTACCTTAGTCTGATGTAAAAGTTCTTCCCAATCTCATTGATGCCATTTTATCGGACATTTTCTACTATGAGTCTCATCTTTGTTTGGTTTTCCTACTTTTTTATTTTCAGTCCCATCTACTCATATTTATGTCTCCTTCTATTCCCACAGGAAATCCAGCTGAAGAATGCCCAGTACACTATCTCCGTCGCCCGTAAGGTCGGCGCGATGGTTTACGCCCTCCCGGAAGATATCGTTGAAGTGAAAAACAAGATGGTGTTGACGGTGCTCGCATGTATTATGGCGATGTCGCTCGCCGATGAGAGGGTATAACAACCAAAGATATCCAAGGAACTTGCAGATCTGTCGACGAGTCTGTGAGATTTCATCTTTTACAGTTGTAAGATTTGGCAGGCTTCCCAACCATTTGGAATTTTGTGGAAAGAATATAAATTTTTGACTATTTTTAGAGAATTTCAAGGTCATTTCAAAAGAGTTTTACTATATTTCTTGATAATTCTGCTACACAGTCAAATAGGTAACATGCTTTTTTCCTATTTTTCAGCAAATCATGCCTCTTTTTCTGTTATATGGGTTGAGAGATTTAGATTTGGTGACATAAAAACAACAATATTAGATTTTCTTTGTCAGAAAACAATATTTTTTGGTTTGGAGAAAGAGATTTACAGTTTGAAAATTCTTTGACATGTAATTAACAAGATCGGATTATCTTTCAGAATTTCAATCAGAATTTTTCATTGAAAATTCAAACAGGATTTTTCATTTAAAAAAATCAATTTTTTTTTCGAATTATTTGTATTACACGTCTGGAATTATCATTGGCTGATTGAGAGATTTGGTTCAGCTATTTCAAAGTGATATTTCATTTTTCTGATGAATTGATATTATTGTTTGTAGACTGTAACTTTTATTCACAGCACTTTATCTTCTATTGTTGATCTACGCAGCTCACTGATCACTGAACCTCCTTAAATTGGCACCAATTCTCAACAAATTTCACTCAACTTGTATGTGTTGTATGTGAGATTCAAAGATATCATTGATGAAAAATTATCGGTGACTGTGTCCAAATTTTTTATTGATCTACGCAGCTCACTGAATCACTGAATCACTGAACCTCCTTAAATTGGCACCGATTCTTGAAAATTTCACTCAACTTGTAGGTATTGTTTTTTATATTCAAAGATATCATTGATAACAAATTATCGGTGACTGTATTCAAATTTTATTTAAAGAGATGATTTAAAATGTTTAAGGGGAACTTCCCCCAGACATTGATCTACTGTTAGTGAATTGAGAAAAATAACATGAACAAACTGTGAATATTGACCTAAATCAGATAATCTGTTCAAAAGTTTTGCTTTTTCAAAGTTTCCATTTACACCTCTGATCATAGTATTTGAAAACGTTGAATATTCATAATTTTTTTTCTTTAAGAATATTGGATTTTGCTCAAATTTGTACTGCTTGTTCATCTTATTTGTCTTCATTCACATGACAATGCATGGGGGGCAAGTTCCCCTTTAGAGATAAGTTTCAATATTACAAAGAAAATAATCACCATTGCTTGTTTAATCAGATTCCTTTTGCTGAACATAAAATGTACCACTCAAAACACGCACACTACATGTTTCTATATGTTTAGGACTAAACCCTAGCCTAAGTTTTATATACATGTACACAGTATATATCGACACTGTACTGTTTCGTTTGTATTGTTTTGATATTAGTTACATACTTTTGAGCTATATTTTTTTATAAAATCATGAGGATGTTCATTAGAGTGTTACTATTGGTCTGGTTTTCCATAGCTCTTTCATTTAAATTTTTCTTTACATCTCATCCTGATTTCTCCGCACAAGAATCCATACTTAAAATCATTTGAAATTCATATTTTTCTATCTATTTTATTTTCCGACCTACCGTCCATCAAACTTTTCTTGTTAATGCTTTTGTTTCTTGGGGATTTTGTATTCGAACATTCTGGGTTTACAATTTGTTCAATCAGAATTTACCAGAACTCAGAACTAAGGCAAGCATTTATTCAATTCTGTTTTTAATTTATGTGTATAATTGATACAATATGCCTGTGTAAAAAAACTGATCACATGCTGTCACTGTAAAGCATGAGTATTGAACAAGTTCATAATATTTGAATAATCATTAAGACAATTTGCAACCAAATTTTTATTTGATAATTAAGATGGTGAAAGGCTATTTTAATACTGGCGAAATCATAAAAAACAATTTATGTACTGATATTGCTAAAAGTTCATGAATAAAGCAAAGCTTCAAAATGGCCATATGTAATTTGGAGGAATGTGACAAGAATATTATTTTGTCACTCACGTTATAAGAAGGTCTTATATGCCACAAGTCATCTGGTGGAAGGGTAACTTTACTTTATGTAAACAATTGATATGTCATCAATTATGTCATGAAATATATTGCCTATGAGTTTGACTTTGATTTTTCGAA
The DNA here is from genome assembly GCA_036244855.1 of Temnopleurus reevesii. Taxonomy (NCBI): domain Eukaryota; kingdom Metazoa; phylum Echinodermata; class Echinoidea; order Temnopleuroida; family Temnopleuridae; genus Temnopleurus; species Temnopleurus reevesii. The sequence continues at coordinate 39,101 of BQKZ01002728.1, read as the reverse complement.
GTGCAGCCATATAAAACGTGACCCATATTCCACCGTCACGTTTATTTATGCCAATAATATCAAAATATGTCAATCAAATTTATAGCCAAATTATTGAATGCTGCAGGCTTTTTGATCTACTAAACTGAGAAAAATCAAGGAGCTTATCTTTGCAGATGAGAATTATAAAGCAATGCGGTGGGGGAACGATTATAAGTCAATATCATCATCACTTTTATCATTAACATTTTACTTTTTATGTTGTTTGATTCAAACTTCTTGTCTCAAGCCGAGAGATCTTTTAGGCAATGTCGTATGACCATGAAAGCTGAAAAATGTTTTCTCTTTCAAATGTGTTGGCAGATCTTCACTTCAAAGTCCATGATACATCAATTCATGTCACGCGCGCAACTTTCAACCTCAAAATTCCTCTGCAGTTTCTCTTATTCATTCCATTATAAAAAAAAATTTTGATTATGGTAGCTCACTTTCTAAGCGATACAAAGAGTGCCAATATACTGAATATCTATTTTTGACAATTCTGTTCCCAAGCATTCCTCCTATAAGTGTTATTTCATTCTATCGTAATTTTTTGTTTCTTAACTTTACTTTGAGTTTGTGTGAACTTGATTTCTGAAATGTTAATCGGTTGATTTGAAAGTGTTTTTAAAGACAGAATTATCCTTTTGCCCCATACATGACTTTATACCCTATTTTAGTTGATATGATTAAAAATATGCTTTTTGTGCAGACTAAATTTTTTGTAGACTCTAGAAGCAGACTTTTGAATCAAGCATACTTTTTTTACAAGGGCATTTGCAACCCAGTGTAAGATAGTTCATTAAATTGCTTTTATTTTTTCTTAATTTTCCCGTCATTAGAATTATGATCAAAGGAGTCAACGTAACTGATCAAAATGTGAATATTAGATACCTTCTCTTCTTCATAAAAACCAACATTGTATTGAAAAAAAGACATATATTCTACTTTTCTTATTCAGTGATACTTGTATATTTCTTTTTATGTTTCGTTCTTTCTTTCTCAAGCAGGGTTCTTAGAGCATATAGAATTCAACAATATTTAGTTGAATTAATCACTATAAAATCGAGGGCCATAGAAGCTGGACAAAATAAACATCTCTCCATTTAAACATTCGCAATATCTCTTGCAGACAAAAGTAATCATCTTCTTTGTTATTCCGAACTGATTTGCTAATAACAGTGAAGATTTCTAGGGGCCAACATTTACAAATTTCTGTGGGAACCTGGATATTTTCTTTTGTCTGGTAGGGAAATTGTGAAATTTTGAGTGGGAATTTGCATTTTTTGTCCACTTTCTTTTTCCCTTGATTTTACAGTGCATATGCCTCAAATTTGTATATATTTGTACGACCACATCATTTGTTTGCCTTTTTAACATCTTGCATGTATCAGTGTTAAAAGACACTTTAGCATCAGATTAAAATATATATATTTCAACTCTATATAACCATTACCATCATTTTTTCAAATAGATGAAATTTAGGTCATATATATATCAATATAATTGCAGATGTATATGACAACATTTGAAAATACATCTCCTTTACAAATGTGCATGCCATACAAATATCTATGTCTAACAAGATTTATAAATACCATTGAAAATGGGCGTGTCAAACAAATTTTCTAACACCATTGCAAATGTATATGTGAAAAAAACTTGATTAATAAATTTTTATGAATACCATTACAAATCTTTATTTTAGACAGACTCACTGCAAATTGTAGATTAAATATTATATTTTGTCAAAAGGTTATATTCATTTATGATATTTTAAGTTAAATAAATAGTTAAACAGTATTGTCCATTCTGTCAAACCTGAATGAAGGTCACATTTTTAGTCCCCAATTATGTAAGTCAAAAGCAAAGCTCTCTCCGTAAAAATTTTCCCTCTCCCCAAATATATATGTGTATAATTTTGTTGTATCGTTGATTTTTCCAAGTAAGATATTAATTTTGAAAAAAAGAATTCCAGCAAGTTCTAGTAGCAGGATTTTTCTCCATAAAAAACTGTAGGATTCATGGATATATTGTTTTATCCAAAACATCACCACAACGTAATGATCATTTACAGAATAAGTGAATTATTTTCCATCCAATATGCTTTGTTATTATGAATAATTGTTTTTTTTTTTTTGTATTAAGATTTTTATGTACATAATGATTTATTGATATTGTTTATATGATGAAATAGGTGCATGTAAGTACTTTTGGTTTGTCTGTCCAGAAAATGTACATCGTTATTATTTCTATGAGGCTTTTTTTCGTAATTTTGAGAATTCTTTATATATGCTGATCATTTTCCGTCTGAATCCCCAATATATTTTTTTTAATATTCACTATGAATACTATGAATATTGCAGTAATTTTGCATGATACTAATATGTATATAGTTTCATCATTCCAACATTGCATCCATCAAGAGTGGATAACCACTCCCAAAAGAGTGGATTTTCACTCCAGAAAGAGTGGAGTACCACTCCTAAAAGAATGGATTGCCTCTCTTGGAAGAGTGGGTAACCACGCAGAAAAGAGTGCATTGCCACTCCCAAAAGAGTGGATTGTCATTCCAGAAAGAGTTGATAACCACACCCAAAAGAGTGGATTGCCTCTCTCGGAAGAGTGGGTAACCACGCAGGAAAGAGGGGATAACCACCTCTGAAAAGAGTGCATTGCCACTCCCGAAAGAGTGGATTAGCACTCTTGGAAATGTGTCTAAGCACTCCAGAGAGACTCCCGACTGGTAATGGGTGTGTACACAGCTTGTTACATGTATTTGGATGTTTTGAGTTTTTGCTACTGTCAGTTGTTTTGTTTATCATACAAATTACGTCCCATTCATGGCCTACTGTATAAAATGAGAGCTTTCGAAACAAGTACCAAATTTTATGTTTCTCAGTCTTTTTGCTAAAATCATATGTAGTATACTGTATAAGCTGAAATTTTTGCGGTGGTTTTAATTTCACTAATTTCGCGGTTATGGCCTCGTGATGCACATTCATTTGTGTACAAACACTGTAAAAAACGTGAAAACACGCCAATGTGTCCAATTGGTCTGAAATCGCGAAAATATCTGTACACTAAAATATTGGCTTATACAGTATCCAGTGTATGGACTGCTGATTCTAAACAATACAAAAGTTAATTGTATGATATTGAATGATGAGCATATTTTTGTTCAAGTTCCAAATTTTCTTGGAATGGTGTTACAATGAATCTCACCCATAGTCGAACTTTGTTTAGAATCAGCACCCTGTACAAAATATGAAATGTGAAGTCAGCAATATGATTCTCTTCATGCATTCGCAACACCGTCTTTCTAGTTTGCAAGCACATACCCTAGACTTTCGGTGTGTGCATGCGCAGAGCATGATACATGGTATGCATATTGTATGACTACATCACACACAGAGAGCATGCAGACACACAATGCATACCCTGTATCACTCTGTGTATGCGCACAACGAAACCCAAGGGTCTGTTCTGGCAGACTACAGTCTTTCTATGGATTTTGGCCTATCTTGTTTGTATAAACATTAATCTTGCACTCACACGATATATCACATTTGCACTTCCATTTTGTATTTTAAGAGTCCATTGATACGCTTTTCCAAAAAGATAGAATATGTAATCATTTTATATGAGATTGATATCAATATATATTGGTATTTGTAATGTCATCGTAGAAGAACTTAGTGTAATTTATTTGCATATTTTCAAGGTTGAATTATAATGTAAGCTTGCATTATAAGATTAGTGTTATCATCAGTATTGGCATATGAACAGCTCATTAGCAAATAAAGAAATAGATTGACGATTATCTGTACCAAATTTAAATAATTGATGTGATTACTGTTGATTAAATATTAAGAATGTTATAACCTTACAATATCAAAGATACAGTCAATCCTGTCTACAGTAGACACCTCAAGGGAAATAGAAAAAGTGGCCACTGTAGACAGGTGGCCTCTATAGACAGGTGGTCACTATAGACAGTGGCCACTATAGACAGGTGGTCACTATAGACAGTGGCCACTATAGACAGGTGGTCACTATAGACAGTGGCCACTATAGACAGGTTTGAATGTAGTAGAATAATCATGAAACGGCTTCCGTGAAATTAATTGAAGATTTGCATGGTGGTTAAATAAATTAATGATCTTTGTTTCATATTGTAAAGATATATAGGTCTTGTAAAAGGACCATTCTTTCATCTTTGAAGTATATTACGTAGTTTAAGATATTACCAAAATTATGATAAATATTCTTCATCTTGTTCATGATTTGTTGAAAGAATGTATATGCATGCCTTGTACACAGCAGAGTATATTGAAAGTAGCACGCAAATCGCAAGGTGGAAAGGTTTATTTTGGTACCATGTAGTTTTCACAAATAAATATTGGTTCGAAAGGAAGGAATGTTTGTCTGTATTATGTTCTGTAAATATCGTTTTAATAAACACAATGAGAAGAAAAGACAAAGAAATTGGTTTGGTAGAGAAAAAAGTGAAGGAAATTTAACAGGAATTTAAAACGGAAGATGTAGTTTCTCAAGAAATATCATATATTGGTTCAAGAGGATAGAATGTTTGTCTGTATTGTGTTCTGTTAGTGTCGTTTTAATAAACACAATGAAGAGAAAATGAAGGGAGGATTAACGGTCACATCAAAGGAAATAATGAAAGAAAGGATGAAAGAATGAATGGAAGATTAAGGGAAAGAAATAATGAGAAAAAGAGTAAGGGGAAAGATCAAAAGAAAATCGAATGAATGATTACAGGTATAGTAGGGAAAAAAGGTGAGGGAAATTTGAAAGAAAACTTTCACAACAAATATATTGGTTCAAAAGGAGAGAATGTTTGTTTGTATTATGTACTGTTAGTGTTTTGTAAATTGGCATAAGGAGCAGAAAGGACAAAGAAATTCGACAAAGTAAACAACTTCCATTCAAGCGTTCACAATAGCTGTATAACACAAAAGAACTTCAAGGCTTCATATCCTGCAAGTAGATGTTGAGCAGGTGTTGCACCTGTTTGCTAAATTAACAGGGAAGCTATTTTCTTTTGTGTGTGAAAGGTATTGTAAATGCTTAAATGGAGGTTGTTTACTTTGTCCAATTTCTTTGTTCTTTCTGCACACAATGAAATTTTTTGTTCGAAAATGTGGTGTGGCATGAGAATATGATTGAAAGGCCGAAAGATTAAATGAAATTTAAACGATTAGGATGAAGGACAAGAGGGATTTTGAAGGAAATACTTGTACACCATGCAAAGAAAGGACAAAGAAGTTTGACAAATTAAGCTACCCCATTCAAGAATACACTATAGCTATAGGACAAAAAAACCTCCCTTTTGTTCTTCTCCTGCAGAGAATTGTTGAACGGGTGTCACATCTGTTTACTGAAAAAACGGGGAAGCTATATTCTTTTAAAGTTGTTTAAGTTGTCCAATTTTTTTCTGCTCGCAGTGAAATATTCAGCAGAAAAATTAAGTGAATCGTGAGCGAAAAAAAAAACTTGAAAAGATGAAAATATGGAAAGATAAGAGATAAAGGATGATGGGATTTTCAAGGAAATATTTCACGAACGAGTGAAGGAAATGTCAAGGGAATATGGTAAAGAAAATGGAAGGAAGACTGTTGGAATATTGAAAGAAAGGCTGAAGGATGGACTAACGGAAAGGAATAATGAACAAAAGAATAGAAAGAAATACATGTATAAAAGGAACACTGATGGAGCGATTGAAAATTGAAATGGAGCTGAAGGGTGATTGATGCAGAGCTGCCAACTAGAAGAATTTTATCATATTTAGTAAAAAATTTTAATGGCAAAAGGACAGATTTGGAACAAGATATGGAACAGGATATTTCTATTCATTGAGTTAGAGTGTTGAAAATAGAACAGAGAGCTATGATTTTCAAATATGTTAAATTGGCAGGAATTACGGGTTGTCAAGAACAGCCTTTGTGTTAGAGGTATGCATAAAATTTGCATGTATTAGTAAACCCGCCTATTGACAATGACAGTACTTATTTGTGTCTTGTCATTGACAAAGAAATAATATACCCGATTTCTCCTGTTTGCTGATGTCAAGTTTCATTTTACGAATTTCTGCACGATTTTTTAATGTTATCATCCGATCTGGAAAATTCCGGACAGACATTATAACCATGAATATTCATGATCTCTGTATGCTAATCAATCATCTCTGGAGTTATGAGGAATCCTGTACGAACGGGATTATGAATCATGAAACAGCTTGATTGAAAGAATTCTATTACGTAACATTCGTATAAGGCTTCAGAGGTTAGCATTTCCCAGGTGCTACGCAGTGTACTTCACACAATGGAATTCAAAGAATAAAATTCCATGCAATCCTCGGATCCCTATATAAGACCCT